>JBBPBX010000559.1:45914-58209 GCA_038048925.1 Garcialebias charrua
ATGCATAGATATAATAAACACTAGATAAGCTGAGGCGGAGTCACCGGCGTCGTCAAGCGGCAGCCATCTTGCCACAGACAGCAACATTAGCTGCAGCTGTGGAAACCGTATGGAGGTGAGGGATTTATACAAACAAAAATACGCTTAACTCGCTGTAATCTTGACGGATTTACAAACGGTTTATTTTTTTAAAAACGTTATTAACGTGGCTATGATTTCTTTGGTAATCAGACAGCAGTTTCGTCTTTTTTAAAAGGTTTTATTCGTGTTTTGGGTGTCACACTCATCGAGAATCTAGAATTTAAATTCTGTTTTTATTACACCAATAACTATTTTATAACAAACTAATCTTTTGTCTAAATGACTGTCTTGATCATGACTGTATTTATTAGCAGACTATTAACAAGAGCCTTTGATTAAGGGCTAGCTAGTATTCCAAATATTTCCCTAGCATTCTTAGATCACTAGGAGCTCTTTGTTTTTAACTGAACTAAAGCTGCACATGATTTCCAAGCGGTTTGGTATGTTCAACACTAATTACTGCTTTGTGTTTTACAGAAATACTCTTTGACAAGATGCCTGACTTTTGTGCAGCCTATGGATGCTCCAATAGACGTAATAATTTGCGTTTACAGAGTGGCAACATGAGACAGAAGCTCACCAAGGCAGTCCTTTTTAAAGGGCATTAGCTCCAAAAACACAAAGATTTTAACACTGGACTCTGTGTCATCAAACGGGTTATTCACTAAACTCTCGGTCATGTGCTCATTCTGTTTGCACTACTCATATTTGCACTAATGTTTGTATTACATCACTGCCTATAGTCATGAATGATAACCTCAGCTGGAGCAACACCACCAGCCTGATCAAGAAAGGTCATCAGAGACTTTACTTCCTCAGACGGCTGAGACGAGCTGGTCTGAGCAGCCCAGTCCTCACCTCCTTCTACAGGTGTGCAGTGGAGAGCATCCTGTGCTCCAGCATCAACGTGTGGCATGGAGGCTGCACAGTTGAAGAGAGGAAAGCTCTGCAGAGAGTGGTGAAGGCTGCACAGAAGTCTGTTGGAGTCAGTCTCCCCACCATCACAGACATTTACACCTCCAGATGCAGGAAAAGAGCCACCTGCATCATGAAAGACCTCACTCATCCAGCACACTCACTCTTTGCCCCACTCCCCTCAGGACGGAGGTTGAGGAGCATCAAATGTAGAACCACTAGACTGAGGAACAGCTTCTACCCTGAGGCTGTTAGACTCATGAATAAATAATCAATATGAATAAACACTGCAAAATATCACATCATGCTGATGCTGATCTGTTTTCTTGTTGCTGTGTTCATCTGTGACCATCTGCTCATACAGACTCGTGTTCGTGCTGCTGTTTATAATGATGTTTTTCTACTACATTAGGGCTTAGTGTATTACTAGTTGATGTTTTTCTTAGTTAATCCTAGATGTTATTACTGTTTTTCTCTTGCATTTGTTGTTGGATGTAACTGGGACCCTGTGTACATAATCTCGTTTTCATCACATGTACCACCTGCGGTGCAAATGACAATAAAGACTCTCTCACTCTGACTCTGAACATGCCAGCAGTTGATCTGCTCCAGCTTACCTTAGATCTGGGATGAAGTCTTCATTTCTGCACATTAGATAATTGTTCAATTTTTTTTTTTTTTTAGCAACTTGAGTACAGTACTGTACCTGGATAACAGAGTTGATTGCCTGACTACTATTGTAAAATAGTAATTCACTGATTAAAATGTTAATTTAAATGAAACAGTTTCTAGTTAAAAACATCAGGTGACAAAACAAGTGTTAATTGTGCAAAAATAAATTGCCAAACAATTTTATATAAAATATGTAAAATGTAAAACAAGCTATAATAAAGTACTTTACTACTGTTTACACGGTACTGTATATAATCTCAAGTCAGAAGGAGCATCATCACAACATCACAACAACATAAACTGAGTGATGTCATTTTAATCTCTACAAACATTTTCAATCAGGACTCAAAATGTTTAACTGTCAAAGAAATGTGCAAGGAAATAAACTAATATCACTCTACAGGCACATTTTGTGAGAGGGCACTTCACAAAGACACAGTCAGGCCGTGTGAGACTGAAGGAGGTTCCAACCATTTGTGTTCTTCGTCCAGAACCAAATGAGAAGTCCAGCAGAACTTCCACTGACCAGTGATCACACATATTGTGCTAAAGTTCCTGTTTTTAGTTTTCTACATTCGCCTTATAATCTTGCCGTTTTTGCCATCTTATTTTAATTTGTAAAAAAAAAAAAAAATCTGTATGCCTCTTTTATAACTGCCTGTTGTTGTCGCTGTTGGCATCATTCTTTGTTAAAACTAGGTCTCTCTTGTAAATAAGTCCTCAATGCTCAATCGGATTAACCTGCCTAAATAAAGGTCGAATGAATAAAGTAAACTTTGGTACGAAAGGTGTTAAATAATACACATCATATTTTTATTGAACAATAATCTTCATGCTAACAGTGCCATTGTAATTTCAGAGATTGAACAGAAACTGTAGTGAGGTGAGTGAGATGAGGGAAAGATGAAAATGTAGCCTCAGACGACAGGGGCACGCCAGGAATTGATGAGACGTGATCAACAGGACCAGGGATCAACAGGCGATGCAATCGGGGAACAGATGAAAAACCTGAGGGAACAATTAGAACACAAAAAATTACATAAGCAGGATAGAAGAACTTCAGACAAGAAAATTAACACAGTCCCACAAAGAAAATTTCAGAAAAGTTGTTGCGAGGCTTGCATTTGGTATTTGAAAAACTAATTTCTAATCACTTTAATTTGATTTTTATTTTAACAGCCTCCCCATCAACCGGTCAGATCATAAAACATAAAACAATTTACTCATCTCCACAATCACATTTTTCTTTAATGATAATGTCACAATTTATGCTGCAGTCTTGGACAAAGGATCTATAATTTGAACTAAATTAAACCACATCAATCTCTCAGAAAAAAGGCTAAGTATTTTCTGGAATTATCATAAAAAATAAAAATATAAACTTTTGAAAATTTAAGTTGTAATGGATATTTTAATACGATGAATTAGACCGAAATAGACCCAGTTAAACCATCATAATGGAAGAGCTAGCTGCAGTTAACACACAACTAGCAATTTAACATGTTTAATTATCAAAAAAAAGGCGACATGAAGTATTAATGTTGATGAATTGTGGTCAGAACAGTCAGCTAACGCCTCCGTGGCAAAAAAATGCTGTATTTTCATCAACTTACCGGCGAAAACACGGCGAATGTACTGCATTCAATGGTAGAACCGGGGCTGTTTGTCACTATTAGCAGCTCCATGACCCACGTGACTTCCGCATTCCATTCTTTCTATGGGACTCTATGGGAGTGTCACAACTCTCTCTCTATAGGGCTCTGGTGTGAAGCTCCCAGCTCCGTCAGATCTGACTCCTTGAAATAAACCACGGTTCAGAGCTCATTTAGCCGTTCTGTGTGCCTTTTTAGAGGAACAGAGAGGAAGTGCAACATTAATAAAGCAACAGTTTATCATATTGCTAAAGATACGGTCCTTAGTGGCTAACAAGACAGCTAACGCTTTAGCCGCAATCCCCCTCTCTTCCTGCTTTTGCAATGTGGGCGGGCCGTAGAGACGAGACGTTAATAAACACAGCAGCTGTCTGAGCGTGTATGATTCTCTCTCCATGGCTCTGGCCACAGTGAGACAACAGACCCGTCTTCTTATTTGAAATAATTCAGAGCTCATTTAGCCGTTCTGTGTGCCTTTTAGAGGAACACAGAGGAAGAGCGACATTAATAAATCAGCAGTTTATCATATTGCTAAAGATACGGTCCTTAGTGGCTAACAAGATGGCTAACGATTTAGCTATCTTCTTCCACAGCTGAGATTGAATGTGTCTTTAGCGATATGATAAACTGCTGATTTATTAATGTCTCCACCTCTCTCTGCTCCTCTCATAAAGCTCAGCACGGCTAAATAAGCTTTGACCCGTGGTTTGTTTTAAGGAAGCAGACTTAAAACACTCGGTGTTGCCGCTTCACGGTTGTGAGGCTCACTTTACTGCAGTTCACAAACATGCTGACTAACGTGAAGGCACCTTTCTGTCTCATCAAGACACTCAAAGCTCTTTACAACACAATCTGTGTCCTCATTTACCCATTCATACAACACTACTAGATCTGTACAAAGAATAATTACTTTATCACATTCATACACTGATGCACATCAGAGGCAATGAAGAGTTCAATGTCTTGCACAGGAACACTTCAGCATGTGACTGCTGGTGGAATCAAACCCCCAACTCTCCCATTGGAGGAGACTGCTCTAGTCTCTCAGCCACAGCTGTCCTTAGCTGAAGAGGATTATTATTTAATAAATATAAATGTCTGAAATATAATGTATGTAAATAGTTTATTTTTTAGACATTTATTTTGAAGAGTTACAGCTGGTTGTTAATAAATGTTGCTGTGTGACAACTGGGACAAAGCTTTGACTCAGAAATATATTTTTGTTATTTTATGAAAAGAAAAATATATCGAGATATACAGTATATCACTTCCGTACGGCTTCGAGGCGATTCTGGTCCACCATCCGGCGTCTCAGGGGGGGAAAGAGGTACGAGACCAACACCATTTATGGTGGAGGTGGCGTGCTGCTGACCTCAACTCGGGATGTTGTGAGTCGGTGGGCGGAATACTTCGAAGACCTCCTCAATCCTACTGGCACGTCTTCCACTGAGGAAGCAGAGCCTGGGGACTTTGGGTCGGGTTCTCCGATCTCTGGTGCTGAGGTCGCCGAGGTGGTTAAAAAGCTCCGCGGTGGCAAGGCTCCGGGGGTGGATGAGATTCGCCCGGAGTTCCTTAGGGCTCTGGATGTTGTAGGGTTGTGTTGGCTTACGCGACTCTGCAATATCGCGTGGACATCGGGGGCAGTTCCCTTGGATTGGCAGACTGGGGTGGTGGTTCCCCTATTCAAAAAGGGGGACCGTAGGGTGTGTTCCAACTATAGGGGGATCACACTCTTAAGCCTCCCTGGTAAGGTCTATTCAGGGGTTCTGGAGAGGAGGGTCCGTCGGATAGTCGAACCTCGGATTCAGGAGGAGCAGTGTGGTTTTCGTCCTGGTCGTGGAACACTGGACCAGCTCTACACCCTCAGCAGGGTCCTGGAGGGTGCGTGGGAGTTTGCCCAACCAGTTTACATGTGTTTTGTGGACTTGGAGAAGGCATTCGACCGCGTCCCTCGGGGGGTTCTGTGGGGGGTACTCCGGGAGTATGGGGTACCAGGCCCTTTGATAAGGGCTGTTAGGTCCCTGTACGACCGGTGTCAGAGCTTGGTCCGCATTGCCGGCAGTAAGTCAGGCTCGTTTCCGGTGAGAGTTGGACTCCGCCAAGGTTGCCCTTTGTCACCGATTCTGTTCATAACTTTTATGGACAGAATTTCTAGGCGCAGCCAAGGTGTTGAGAGGATCCGTTTTGGTGACCTTAGAATCGCTTCTCTGTTTTTTGCAGATGATGTGGTCCTACTGGCTTCATCAGTTCGTGATTTACAACTTTCACTGGAGCGGTTTGCAGCCGAGTGTGATGCGGCCGGGATGAGGATCAGTTCCTCCAAATCCGAGGCCATGGTCTTGAGCCGGAAAAGGGTAGCATGCCCTCTCCGGGTCGGGGAGGAGGTCCTGCCCCAAGTGGAGGAGTTTAAGTATCTCGGGATCTTGTTCACGAATGAGGGAAAACTGGAGCGTGAGATCGATAGGCGGATAGGTGCAGCGTCCGCAGTGAAGCGGGCGCTGTACCGGTCTGTCGTGGTGAAGAGAGAGCTGAGTCAAAAGGCAAAGCTCTCAATTTACCGATCGATCTACGTTCCCACCCTCATCTATGGTCATGAGCTTTGGGTTATGACCGAAAGAACAAGATCTCGGATACAAGCGGCTGAAATGAGTTTTCTCCGCAGGGTGGCTGGACTCTCCCTTAGAGATAGGGTGAGAAGCTCAGTCATCCGGGAGGGACTCGGAGTAGAGCCGCTGCTTCTCCACATCGAGAGGAGCCAGTTGAGGTGGCTCGGGCATCTGGTTAGGATGCCTCCTGGACGCCTCCCTGGTGAGGTGTTCCGGGCACGTCCCACCGGGAGGAGACCCAGAGGAAGACCCAGGACGCGCTGGAGGGACTATGTTTCTCGGCTGGCCTGGGAACGCCTTGGGATTCCCCCGGAGGAACTGCTCCAAGTGGCTGGGGAGAGGGAAGTCTGGGCCTCCCTACTTAGGCTGCTACCCCCGCGACCCGACCCCGGATAAGCGGAAGAAGATGGATGGATGGATGGATGGATGGATACAGTATATCGTATATTGCAACATATCATAAAAATATTGAGATATTAATTTTGGTCCATATCGCCCAGCCTTAATTGGGGACAATCATTTGGCCACAACCTTGCACTCTTAAGTTCCTCTCCTCCTTGTTTTCAACCACCATTTCCCCCTTCCTTTTCTAACATCAGTTTTTTTTCCTCATTTATTTATAGACTGATGCATAGTGACAAATTAGATGCTGGTTCCTTAAGAATGTGGTTGTATTTAATAATATGGAGAGGCGGAGATGTCACATCTCATTTACTGCCATGTCTTAAAAGGGTTGGCGCTGAGAGGGAGAACTGCTGTGTGACCTTGAATTTTGCTTTTGCAAGCTCTTGGCTCCAGAAACTAAGATACTAGCTCTGTTGTGACAAAACAAAGTTTATATTTGTCAGAGTTCACAACAAATATTGCAAAGATTTTTGTAACTGTTTTTGCGTTTTGGCTGAAACTATATATTAGAATAGAAAGTAGAATAACCTGTTAGACCTCTGCAACACAGATGAACTGCTAGATATATGTCATGCACTTAATATTATTTTCTATATTGTACACTTTTGAATGCACTTTCTTTTTATTTAATTTTTATATTGTTTTATGATATTTCAAATCAACCCAAATGTTTAATGTTTTATCATATTTTAAATCATTTGTCAGGCTCGTGGAAAGATCGGCTGCTGTTTAGAAAAAATCAAACAATCACAGACTCCTTTTAAAATAATGATGTGTCATTTATTAAAAAAGAACTGTGACAGAAAAATAAAGGACATCAACAACTGTACAATCCTTTCAGATGTACAATAAACATACAAGTCACACACACAAACTGTTTTCCTGCTAGAAATAATGTCATTTAAATCCGCCACAGTTAACAGTAAAACACAAACTCAAGGCATTGATGTTAAAGAATTTCTTACCATGACACAGAGTCGGGAAGCCACTTCAACTCAGATGAGAATCACATCAACACAGCCGGACATCTTGATCAGAGACTCGAACGGCAGACTTCAAAAATGTTCATCTGAGCGCTCCTCATTTATACCTTGAAGTGTGTACGTGTGTGCGTGCGTGCGTGTCTTCACTCACTCTAGCAAAACATGCTTTCAATTCCATGGTAACTTGGGAGGACTTCTTCCAAAAGGTCACCCTGCTCCTAATCTGAGCTGTGCTCCATCTCTACTGTCACTGATAAACATATTTTTGAGATCCGTGTATGCACACCAACTCACTCCCTTTTTCAGAAGAAATTGCAGGTTTGTGAGAAGGGAGATATGCAACCATCCATCAAAGGCCGTATGGCTTTTCCGAGAAGAACGGGCCCTATCCTTCAAAAAAATTCCGGGCCTTTAAAGCAAAATTGCACAACCCTTCTCACTTCAAGGCCAGTTTAATGAATACATAATATCATTCAGCTTGACCGTAAACTAAAATGTTTTCTCCAGACATCGTGTGTAACTCACAAGTGTTGCAAAAAGCATTAAAAATTTGATAAAGTTAGTCGGGAAACATTTAATACCAAACACTCATATTTCATACATAAAGTATCTTGGAGGAAAAAAAGGTTTTCATCGTCTTAAACTTGTAAGGGATAGTCTAAACTTAAACAGTCAGCCTGAGTCCATTCCTCTTAATGCTTGTGTGTGCTAGGGCTGTACGGTTCTTGGTAAAATGAAATCATGGTCCTTACAGTGGTTCCCAAACTTTATTCAGATGTGTACTCCTTCAGACATCTGAACTCTAGCCAAGTATCTTCCTGTTAAAATGTGTTCATAAACACTACATATCAAATAAAATACCATATCATACCAATTTATTTACAGGGCACTTAAAACAGCAACAAGGCCAACCATAGTGCTGTACAATAGAAACAAACAAGCACAACGGACAGGAAAACATAAAATAAAAATATAGATACAAATAATAGCAGCAGAAACTAACTAAAATGGCCAACACTGTATAGTACAGAGAGGATCAAAACAAATCACACCGTGTTAAAAGCAAGAGAACAGAAGTGGGTTTTCAAGCGAGACTTAAAGACTGTGAGTGTGGGAGCCTGCCTGACACTCAATGGCAACTCATTCCACAGTCTTGGACCTGCAACAGAGAAAGCCCTGTCACCTCTGAGCTTACGACGGGTTTCTGGAACTGAAAGAAGCATCTGGTCTGCTGACCTCAGAGAGGGCGGTGAGAGATATGGCTGCATAAGATCAGTGAGATAAGATGGGGCGGAACTGTTCAGTGATTTAAAAACGTACATGAGTATTTTGAACTGGATCCGAAGGTGGATGGGTAGCCAGTGCAGGGAGGCCAAAACTGGTGTGATGTGCTCTCTATGGCTTGTACCAGTTAAAAATCGGGCTGCAGCATTTTGGACCAGTTGTAGACGTGCAATGGAGGACTGACTGATTCCAAACAGAAGTGCATTGCAGTAATCTAGCCTAGATGTTATGAAAGTATCGATTAGAAACCATGTTTCCATCCATTTTCATTTCGAATTTTGAGCTAATTTTTGAAATCTCGCAAATATGTAAATACAAATTAATGCGAAGCAGAAGTGTTTCCATCCACTGGCTTGAATCGCATCTACCGGGCCACACACAGCGTCATTACGTCAGACGTCAGCGTCATTACGTCAGACGTCAGCGTTACGCATGTCTACAGTAAACAGGAAGTAGCGGTTGAAAACAGAACCCGGCCACACATCTCGTCAAAATGGAGAGAATATTTCAGGTATGTGTTGCTATCGGGCAAGTTGTATTTATTCTGTCATGCCAACTAGTTTTAGCGATGTTACATGTTGTCCGGAGCGGAAACAGCTGATCAGTCACATGACGTGAATGTTCGCTACGGCAGAACTGAGTCGGCAAATCTGTTTCCATCTGTCGTTTTGCGCATCTGCTCATTTTCGAAGATCCCAAAAACCACCTCAAGCGAGCGTATAAACTTGGCGAATTTGAGGAAGTAAATTCGCATTTTGCCGTTTCCATTAAGCTTTTCTGCTGCGATACTTCAAAATGCGCATCTAGAAACCTTGATGGAAACACGGCTACTGTCTCAAGGTTCTTTTTGGATAGTATGGGCTTCAGCTTAGACAGCCGCCTCAGCTGAAAAAAAACAAAACAGGATTTAACAATCATGTTTACGTGACTGTTAAGTTTCAAGGAAGGGTCCATTATCAGTATCACCCCCAGATTAGTGACCCTTTGTTTCTCTAGCGGGGCTAGAGAGAAAAGGTCAGTGTCATGGTTCATGAATGAGTCATTGGGATGGAACACCATGACTTCAGACTTCTTCTCATTGAAACATAAGAAGGTTAAAGCCATCCAGTCCTGGATGTCAGCTAGGCAGTCAAGAAGAGGTTGAATAGAGTGTGAGCCTCTGTGCCTCGGGGAAATAACTTTGACAATCATCGGTGTAGAAATGAAAGGGTATGTTGTGTTTGCAGAAAATAGCACCAAGTGGCAGCAGATATAAAGAAAAGAGAAGGGGACCGAGGATAGACCCCTGCGGTACCCACCATTGAAGCGTTGCAGATGCTGAACTGAAAACTTTGATACTGACAAAAAAGGTTCTGTCAGAGAGCTAGGACTCAAACCATTTGAGGGCTGACCCTGTGATACCCACCCAAAATGTAGAACTGTTAATTTTTTCCCACCAAATTATATTTATTAATAAATATCAGCATTAATAAGCAACAGATCAGGCTGGAAAGGATGTGCAACAGGTTAGGCTTATTAAGGAGAGGAATGGTAATGTTCTAACAAGTGAGGAGAGAGTGACTGGAAGATCCCTATGGACTATGATGTTTGCAGATGACATTGTGGTCTGTGGAAGAACTTTGAGAGGTGGAGGTATGCACTTGAAAGAAAAGGAATGAAAGTCAGCTGTAATAAGACAGAGTACATGTCTGTGAATGAGAGGGAGGCTGGTGGAACAGTGAGGCTACAAGGAGCAGAGGTCGCAAAGGTGCAGGACTTCAAGTACTTGGGGTCCACTATCCAGGAAAATGGGGAGTGTGGTAAAGAGGTGAATAAGAGGGTCCAGGCAGGATGGAGTGGATGGAGAAAAGTTTCAGGAGTGATTTGTGACAAAAAGGTGTCCGCAAAGGTCAAAGGAAAAGTTTACAAGACAGTGGTGAGACCAGCTATGTTACCATACCATACCAATTTTATTTATAAAGCACTTTTAAACAGCGACAAGGCCAGACCAAAGTGCTGTACAAACAAACAACAGGCAACACACACAATGAAGTACAAAACAAAATACATAAAAACATTGCAGATCATAAATAAAATGACCAAACACAGATCAGCTGGTGTTGAAAGCAACAGAGTAGTAATATACGTTTGGGTCTTTAAACGGGATTTGAACACCGAGAGGGAGGGGGCCTGTCTGACAAGCAGAGGTAACTCGTTCCAGAGTCTTGGGCCTGCTACAGAGAAGGCCCTGTCACCTCTGCGTTTAAGACGAGTCCCTGGAACTCTTAAAAGTACCCGGTCCTCTGACCTCAGAGCACGTGGTGGGACATATGGGTGTATCAAATCCGAGAGATAGGCGGGGGCGAGACTGTTGAGCGATTTGTAGACATACATGAGAATTTTGAACTGGATTCGAAGATGAACCGGTAGCCAGTGCAGGGAGGCCAAGACTGGTGTAATGTGCTCTCTTTTGCTTTTACTGGTTAAAAATCGGGCTGCAGCATCCTGGACCAGTTGTAGTCGTGCAATGGTGGTCTGACTGATACCAAACTGGAGTGAATTGCAGTAATCAAGCCTAGATGTAATAAATGCGTGAATTACTGTCTCCAGGTTATTTTTGGATAATATGGGCTTCAGCTTAGATAGTCACCTCTGCTGGAAAAAACAGGATTTAACAATCATATTTTCATGACTGTTGAGTTTCATGGAAGGATCCATTATCACTCCCAGATTTGTGACTTTTTGTTTTTCAGACAGGGGTGGAGCAGAAAGGATGATGCAGTGGTTCGAGATTGTGTCATTGGGAAGGAATAATATGGCTTCAGACTTCTTATCATTAAAATTTAAGAAATTAAAAGCCATCCAGTAGGGCTGGGCCATATCATATTTTAACCGGTTTTACCGGGCAAAAAAGTTATATGATGATATGCTAATTTCATGATGTAATACGTCGAGGCGCCCCGCCCCATTAACCTCCGAGCGCTTCAAAAGACCAAACCGAGCTGCGCACCTCCCTCCACCTGTCGGTACTGGTGTAACGCTAGCTCAAATGCTAAAAACAAACGATGTGTTTCAGCTGTCTCTTCCCCTTTAAAGGTCCACCGACATGATTTTTTTACTATTCATAAAATTGCTCAAAATATATATATTTTATCATTTAAATATGTTCCTTTATGCAAACAAAATGATAAATCACTTTAATTTTGCTTTAAAAGTGATTTTGAACTTCAAGCCGTGTTTAATCATGGGAAATCTGATTACACCCGAACGCACCATCTGTGATGTCACACCGGGCAGAGCTCTGGGCTTGTCACAGTGTGCAGGTATGAGCAGCTCGACATGAAGGTAAGTCTGATACAGCATCAGACCTAAATTAGATCCTGTTGTTTCTTGTTCCATCACCCAAACTATTTTCTGCTTCCCAAAATGAAGACAAATAGCTCAAATCTTCACATAGATTGCTAAATTCGTCGGGTTTTAAATGGTCCGCTATTAAAGAGACCAGAGCCCTCTGCCCAGTGTTACGTCACAGATGGTGCGTTCGTGTGTAATTGGATTTCCCATGATTAAACACGGCTTGAAGTTCAAAATCACTTTTAAAGCAAAATTAAAGTGATTTAGCATTTTGTTTGCAAAAATGAACATATTTAAATGATAAAAGATATATATTTTGAGCAATTTTATGAAAATTAAAAAATCATGTCAGTGGGGCTTTAAA
>JBBPBX010000559.1:58250-125746 GCA_038048925.1 Garcialebias charrua
CTTGTCCCCCCCCTCCCCCCACCCCGCGCTGCTCAGCGTGTGTGGTGCTGCGGGCTGCTCTCTCCCTCGCTCCTAAACTGTCGCGCGGCAGCTGTCTCACACAGTCTCGCACAGAGGCAGGTGATCAGTTAAAAAAATGAATCAGAAAAATGAATAATTCCTGCAGGAACAGAGGAAGCTGAAACACCAGAAGCTTCAGCTATAATTTGTCTGAGCTGCTTCAGCCCTACTGCCCTCCTCAATCTCTAAGATCAGCTGATCAGTTGCTGCTGACAGTGCCCAAAACTAGGCTGAAGCTTTGAGGTGACAGAGCATCTTCTGTCGTTGCTCCCAGGCTGTGGAACAACTTACCATTGAGTGTCAGACAGGCCTCCTCTCTTCCTGTTTTTAAATCCCTTTTAAAAACACACTTTTATGCCTTGGCTTTTAACACATGATCTTATTTCATGGCATTTTAACACACCTGCAGAAAGACTGGTACATGTATTTTTTTATTTTTTGTATGTTTTTTATATTTTTATCGTTTTAATTGACTTGTCTTTTGTGTTATTGTACAGCACTTTGGTTATTGTACAGCACTTTGGTTAACCTTATGGTTTTTGAAATGTGCTATACAAATAAAGTTGATTGATTGATTGATTCAGGGTCAGCTGATCAACTTGTTACAAGTTATTTTTATACTTGGAGACTGAATACTTTACTTAATAAAGTAATTTCAGTAAAATTACCCCTTGTTGTTTTTTAAAATTTTATATAATACTGCAAAGCAATATGTTAAGTTAATTTTGACAAATAAATAAATTAGATTATTTTTTTTGGTTATATCACGAAATTTATCGTTATCGTGATAATGCTCTGAAATATCACAATATAATTTTTGAGCCATATTGCCCACCCCTACCATCCAGTCCCTGATGTCACCCAGGCAGTCGAGCAGAGGTTGAATAGAGCATGTACCATTGTGTCTTAGGGGGAAGTAAAAGGCTGAAAAGGAGTATAAAATAGCTGAAAAGGCAATACAGTATTAGAACAAAAGCTGAAATGAGCTGTAAAAAGGTTTTAAACAGCACAAAGAGGTTGAAGGATGTGAAAGGAGCTTCATTAATTTTCATTTAGATAAATCTGGCCGAAAATTTTAAGTACTGTATTTTCCGGAATATAGGTTGCGGCTTTTTATCATTTTTGCATGCCCTGCGACCTATATTTAGGTGCGACCTATTTATGGCTTTTTATCACTTTCGGTCTGTTTTCTGGGTGCGCGCTTCGTGTTATATACGTTCTAAAATAAGCTGATTTGTAATAATTTATTAACAAAAATTAAACAGAGACACACTAACATATACTGTATATTCAGCTAACAACTTTTTTAGGCGTTTCTGTAGTTAAATTTTAATGAAATCCAGCTCGCGCTGAAAAGCGGAAATGCTCTGTATGAGGTGCGCGCTTTGTGTTATTTACGTTCTAAAATAAGCTTGATTTGTAATCATTTATTAACAAAAATTAAACAGAGACACACTAACATATATTCAGCTAACAATTTTTTTAGGCGTTTCTGTACGGTAGTTAAATTTTAATGAAACGCAGGGTTTCCGCCCGCTGCGCGCGCACGTATTGTTTCATCAGTCGTAGCGAAACAAATTTTTAAATCCAGCTCATTTTACAATTACGTTCATTTATTAAGGAAAAGTTCAGCTCAGACACATATTTGCTATAATTTTTATCAAACAAATAATTGTTTTTAAGTGTTAATCTTCTTAAAAGCCTTGCTGTGCGCTCCTGTGGCAGACATTTGCAGCAGAGCTAAACACGGTCCACATTTCCGGGTTGACTCAGCGGTGACGTGTCACGTCAGCGGTGGGTGACGCGTTACGTCGGCGGTGACGTAGGTGCGACCTATATTCAGGTGCGACTCGTATATGCATTTTTCCAATTTTTTTGCAATAATTGGACAATGCAACCTACATTCTGGTGCAACCTATATTCCGGAAAAAACGGTATTAAAAAAATTAAAAATTGCACAAATGCCGAAGTCAAAGCAGGAATTTCCTAAAGGAGGACCCTCTTACCTCGACGGAAACAAATTGGATTCATGATGACAAGTGGATTCTGCTGTTTGAAATCTGGATGGTCTATAAATTTGTGTGGATGTGTCGAGGCTTGGCAGCACTCAGACTGAATTATGTGGAGCTGCGTCAGAGCTTGAGCAGGCTGTTATCAGGACTGTGAACTTTCTGGCAGCATCCATGAATGGTTGGGTATAATCTTGGAGAAAGCTGTAAGCTCGACTTTCGGCGTAAGGAATCAATTCGGCTGTTTGGAGTCACCAAAAGGCAGAAACAGCAATTTAAAAGTTCTGCCTGACCCAAACTGTGGCCTTGACGGCGGACTTATCTCAACTCCTGGCATGTTTAGGAAAAGCAAAGATGCTTTATCTGTCTCCTCACCCGTCCCTTACCCAAGGCCATACGTCCATCTTTCGGACGACTGTACATACATGTTCTAATTGTATCTCGGTGCAATGATAATAAAGCTGATTCTGATTCTAAATGAGCTGAAAGTTTAATTCAAGTTCAAGTGTTGAAATAGCATAAACATTTATGAACTAATTATGTGCCAAAAATGTACAGAAGAAATATGTCTCTTAATAGTGTGAATGCTCTTAATAGTGTGAATGCTTTATAAACATTCACACGTTAAAGAAACTAATAGTAGATGTCGGAGAAACTGTACGGTAATTGGCAATCAAATCACTTCCGGAATGTTATGACATACAGTTAGAAAGTGTTACCACTCTTCTAGCCTGGTTAAAACCAGACCCTTGTCCTTCACTTCGCTTCGTACTAGGGTCTGGACTTTCTCCATAGAGAACCGATTCTTGCTGGAGGCGTGGCCTCTGCTGAGGAACAAAACCATTGGATCTTAGAAAAATTTTGAACAGGGAAAAGCATTCTGCTCCCTCCCCCTCAGAGCCATATATGGCTGCTCCCCCGTGGTCTGTTGAACTTGACATCTGCTCCGCCTCCTGCTGCAGTCTCTCGCTGTAGCTGCATATTCTGTGTTTATATGTCAATAAAACGTTCTAAAAAAATAAAATAAAACCATGGATCGCTGGTCCAGCACACCAGAAGACCAGAAACCAGAAAATCTGATGGGACTCGGGCAGCAACGTAAAACCCTAGTTTAATTCTCTCGTGACAACCTGAGGCATTTCCTCATCTGAGGAGGAGGAGGAGGAGCCTCCTCCTCCTACGACGACGACTACTATCCCTACTACTACTACTACTGGCAAAAAAACTAAAGAAAACTCCAGATAAGGGATTAAGAAGGGGAAATTAATACATTTGTGTCACATATAAAACAGTCCTGCATCGCTTTGAATGAGAACATGCGAATGCTCGCTGGCTGCGCGCTGGAACAGGTGGGGGCGTGGGTTAGGGGCCAAAAACTCAGCCCTTTCTGTTCTCTGATTGGTCCGGTCAAAAATCAGCCGGAGAAATCGTTGTCTATGGGAGAAGTCCCAGACTGAGCAGTGAAGGGAAATGAGAATTGAGCGGAGCTGTGCAGTAAGGCGAGGGCCAGGCTACCACTCTTCATGACTTGAAACTTGATTTGCCTGATGACCCAACATTTGTTTGTAGAGACTGGAAGTTGTTCATTTTGGGAGTTAATTTCTTCAGTTCTGCACATTGCGTTAACAACTAGTTTCAAACAAGTTTCAAACTGTTAAGCACCTTGGTCAATGCAAGGCATTGTAGGAAGGTGCTATACAAATAAAGTTTATTATTATTATTATTATTAAGTCGTCACTGCAACAAAAATCAAAAGAAGGATGTTTTAGTAGTGTGTGTGTATCGTGATCAGGCAACACCTGTGCCTGGTTTGGGGAAGGAGCAATGGGAAACAACAAGCAGACATTTTCATCTGCTCTGGCTCTTGTAACACTAAATATGCTGTACAGTGTTTATCATTTTAAAAGCTGTTGTTGTTGTTGTTGTTGTTGTTGTTGTTGTTGTTGTTGTTGTTGTTGTTGTTGTTGTTGTTGTTGTTTTACAAACGAGACATCAGTAGGTGTCTTTCCAGTAACATTTGTTTCTACTTGTTTAATAATGAACTCCAGGGAAGGCAATGAGCCGGGTGATGAGCTGACGGTGACGTACAGAGAGCTGCTGCAGAGTGTCTGTCAGTTTTCCAATGTCCTGAAATCACAGGGTAAGTTCATTCATTCATTCATTCATTCATTCATTCATTCATTCATTCACTTCAACACTTGCTGTTGTCAAGGGCGAATGCTTTCCCCCTCCTTCTTAGCTTTGCTCTTTCCTATCTGTGAAACCGCTTTAGAGCCTCTCTTCTACAAATCTTCCCAATCGTATGGATTTGGACAGTTGGTCCCTCAACACAATTGATAACATTTCTTCAAAGAGAAGACATGCTTTAAGCAAGCCAACTTGCCCTGTTGGCAGGCATGCAGCTGGATATCTTATTGACTTGGAAGACTTAGTGATTTGCTCTGCTGTCAATCGAAGACGTTAAGGGCACATATATAATTGGATTTATGATAACTGGGTTTCTGCCTTTTGGATTTGGCTGGTTCCTGATCTATCAACAAACAAGGAAGTCATTGGCAGCACATTTGGCCCTGGTCAGACTGCCTACCTTATGTGATGGCTTAGCACCATCTGTGATGTAGAGTGCAGAGTGTGGGGCAGAGCTCTGGGCTTGTCACAGTGCGCGCGTGTGAGCAGCTCGACATGAAGGTAAGTCTGATACAGCATCAGACCTAAATTGGATCCTGTTGTTTCTTGTTCCATCACCCAAACTATTTTCTGCTTCCCAAACTGAAGACAAATAGCTCAAATCTTCACATAGATTGATACATTCGTCGTGTTTAAATTGTCTGCTATTAAAGAGACCAGAGCCCTCTGCCTCACACTCTGCACACTACGTCACAGATGGTGCGTTTGCGTGTAATCGGGTTTCCCATGATTAAACACGGCTTGAAGTTCAAAATCACTTTTAAAGCAAAATTAAAGTGATTTATCATTTTGTTTGCAAAAACGAACATATTTAAATGTTAAAATACATATATTTTGAGCAATTTTATGAATAGTAAAAAAAATCATGTCAGTAAACCTTCAACTTTATCCGCTCATTCTCATTCAGTTCATCTGGACAGTTTCTTTTTTGTAGAAACGTTTCACCCTCACTCCAGAGGGCTTCGTCAATCAGAGTAGTCCCAAGCACACTGAAGTTACCCCACCAAGTAAACAACTTAAGTGGACCAACCAGTTTGCTGTAGCCAAGATAGTTTCTGGGGGCTGTCCTGTCCCTCGTCGACTCCTCCCAGGCAGGCAGACATGTCCAAAGTGGTTCAAGACAAGAAAGTTCATTCTCAATAGTCCAGGTATCAAATCCGCTCATTCTCAATCAGTTCATCTGGACAGTTTCTTTTGAACTGATTGAGAATTAGCGGATTTGATACCTGGACTATTGAGAATGAACTTTCTTGTCTTTAACTTTATGCTTTATTTCTTCAAAGTACTCAATCACTCCACAATAATAATTAAATAAAAAATCGCATAAGCCTGCACAGTGCATTGTTTCATTTTTATTTTTTAATTGGTAAAATAATCTTTTTAAAAACAAAACAAAAATCTAGTCTTCTGACCTGGACATGGGCACCAGTGACCCCCTGCAACTCGAAAAGGAAGAAACGAATAAAGACAATAGATGGATGGATGGATGGATGGAAGGAGTCCAGTCTTTTCTTTTGGCTTAAAATGTAAAAATATAAAAAAATGTTAACAACCGTTGGTTGTTTTTCGTTTTATAAGTTCACGCCTACTGGCTAGAAAAGCCTCTTCTAACCAACTTAAAGTGGCCCATGGTCCACTAGTCGATAATGACAATTGTAGCAGGTATTGCGGCTCTGGACACATTTAATTTAGTAAACGAAAGGGCAGAAATGGCTCTTTTGATCGTAAAGGTTGCAGACCCCTGCCCTGGCTGATGCAGTGCCAGAAATAGAAAAAAGATCCTGCACATAAAGCAACTCAGTGACACAGACATTCCACAGGGGGGAGGGAAGGCGGCAAAGGTTGTGAGATTGTCCATGAACACTGCCAGAGGTTCTGTAATAGTCTTGAATAAGAATGGTACAGTGTTTATTCAACCTGCTTGCTCTGATAAGGGGTCCACAGACTCTCGAGGGAGTCTAGGTTGACCATGAACACTCCCAGAGGTTCCATAGTAGTCTTGATAAGATGACGCGTTTATTTAGCCGGATCGCTCTGATAGGTGTCCACAGACGGCCTCGGTGGAGGGGGCAGAGCATCGTGATTTACAGAATCTCCAGGCGATTTGAGATAAGGGGGCCTGTCCAAGGCTAGCCGGGGAGCCGAATTAAGATAAACAGCATATGTTTCGAGGACAGGCAGATATTACTGATTTGCGTCTGCCTTTAGTCTTTTTTTGCTGGTACTCACAATGGCGAATCCCAAACATCAAATTATGTGGTCTGATGTCTTCTTAATTTGTCGCTAAACCAGGAGCCAGTTGATTCCAAAAAGCATGAAGCCTTATATCATAAATCCATTTATGTACGCGTCTTCGAAGTCCCCGAAGGACAACACAGATAAGCACATCACTTCCATTTAAATCCATGACATATCTAGTTGCATGAGTCCCGTTAGGGCAAGCAGGTACACCTGTAGCCTGTCTTCTCTTTTGATCAATTATGTTGAGAGACCAGCTGACCAGATCCGTAATAATTTACGATTCGGAAGATGTGTAAAGAGAGCTCTGAAACAGATTCACAGACAGAGCAAAAGTAGAGGAGGGAGGCAGGGAAAGAGCGTCCACCTTTGTCAAGGGCAAGTGGGGAAGTTAAGTTACAGATACTTTGGTCTGCTCACCTTTGTGTAGCAATATGAAGGAGAGAGATGAAGGAAGAAGGGTGACACTTTCTCCATTCCCCTCACTACATTTGTTTTATTTCTATAGCTCTCGTTAAAGTGGGGCACCAGCTGGTCAGTTTACTGACCAACAACAACTTATTCACCCTTTAATCATCAGAATCAGTCAAAGTGAAATCTGTTAATTACAGGGAGTTTTATATCATAACACATGAATATCAGAGAGTCAGAGTCAGAGAATCTTTATTGTCATTCGCACCACATGTACATGTGGTGAAATGAGATTATGTACACAGGGTCCCAGTTACATCCAACAATAAAATATAAAAGAACAGTACTAACATCTAAGATATGAACTAAGAAAAACATCAACTAAAAATACACTAAGCACTAACATAGAAAAACACTACTCCAAACAGCAGCACGAACATGAGTCTGTATGAGCTAGGGATGTAACGGTACACGTGGGTGTACCGAACCGTTTCGGTATGGCATGTTCGGTTCGGTCCACCTGCGTACCGTTTCGGTTATTTTTTCACTCATTAAACGTTAACAGGAGAATGTGTGCACCGCGGAACAAAATTTCCTGGGCGCGTTTCAGCACGGCGCTATTATCTTGCAGCACGTGCAGCACGCGCAGCATTGTTTCTTTTTCAGAAACAGATCATGTCGAACACTGAATGTTAGGAAACGCCTTGTATCTGTGACTTTCCTCCCCTCCATTGATTACGGTGACATTCTCTACATGAATGCTCCTACAAGCACCCTGCAGATGTTGGATGTTGTCTACCATGGTGCTCTAAGATTCATAACTGGCTGTGATTATCGTACCCACCACTGCACCCTGTATTCACTGGTTAACTGGACATCATTAACCTCACGCAGACTCTTCCACTGGTACATTTTCATCTTTAAATCACTTCTCGGTCTGCTGCCCTCATACATCTCCTCCTACATGTCTTTACGTGAGTGCAGCTACAGTGTGCGCTCTCAGGACATGATCACCTGCAGTGTTCACTCAGTGAGGACTGAACTTGGAAAAAGGGCTTTCTCTGCTCCTGTTTCCTGGAATATCTTACAAAAAGATTTGAAGCTCTCGGCCCTGACCTCCCTAAATGGTTTTAAGACTCTTTTGGAATCCTGGCAAAAACCATTGCAGATATGTTCTTGTTTTTGATTTTGTACATCTACCTTGTGGTGTTTTGCTAGTTTTGATACTTTGCATTTCACTTTCTATTTCTCTCCTATGTTTTTTTTCCTGTTGTTTGTTGTTTAAGGAAATTCTACCATTGCTGTTCATCATTCTTTAGTTTGTAGCAGGTCGCTTTTGTAAATGAGCCCTCAAGGCTCAATGAGATTTACCTGACTAAATAAAGGTTGAATGGATTTAGCCACCTAGCATCTCGTGTGCGGTCTCCTGTTTGACAACGTTATGGCTTTCTTGTTAAAAGACTAGCGCAAATCCAAAGCTGTGTGTGGACGTTGTTTCACAAGACTGGATCTGCAGCAACAAACGTCTAACGTTAACGCGTTTGAAACGACGTCATCCGAACGTGAACGAAGAAAAGCAGCTTGTTGCAAACACCGCTAACAGCAGCTGCTTCATCAGGTAAATCAGATCGGTGCAGAGCAATAACACAAGCTGTAGGAGTTTTTAAATCTCTGAATCTACGTCTGAATGTTGTTTATGCGCAGGCTTTAAAGTTCGTGAGCGTCGCTACAACATCCATCACATCAACACTTCAGCCAAAAAGTTCAGAACTTTATGAAAAAACTAAAACTGATATTGTCAACAAACCCTGGAGCTGATTAAAGCCCTGCCCTGATGATGATAAGTGAGAGATTCAACCGTTGAGGTATTGTTCTTTTATTATTATCTAATTAATCTTTTTTATTTAAAATCATAATCTTATTAACTTTTTTTTTTTTTTACCTCCTTTGTGTTTTAGTTCCAGTCTGGGACAGAGGTAGCTGCTGTCTTCTTCCTCTTCAAGGAAATCCACCAGATCACCTGCAACTAAGAAGTGTGTGATGACTGAACTGAACTCTGAACTTTTCCAGGGACCTGTCCTGGAGGAGCAGGTCCAAGAAGAGGTTGTTGTGAGTAATGAGGACAAATACAGCCACATTGCTGCTACTGTTTATATTGACATGCTTTTCTCCACCACTGGAGATATTCACTGCAACTAGATCTGTACTTTTAGCAGAAATGTGGAAAAGTTGGTCTTTTTGGACAAAAACTTGATTACTGTAGTTAGATTGTAAAAAGTCTGTTGCTGCTTATTGTTTTGGTTCTGACTGTTATTGTATTTATTAAGATTTTTATTATTGTTAATATAGTTTATTTATTATAAAGAGTGCTGTTTATTTAAAATATCATCCAAATGGATCACTTTTATTTATTTTTATACAAACGGATTTTTGGCATCTCCCTTAGAGATAGAGGTAGCTGCTGTCTTCTTCCTCTTCAAGGAAATCCACCAGATCACCTGCAACTAAGAAGTGTGTGATGACTGAACTGAACTCTGAACTTTTCCAGGGACCTGTCCTGGAGGAGCAGGAAGCTTGGATTTTTGGCATCTCCCTTAGAGATAGGGTGAGAAGCTCAGTCATCCGGGAGGGACTCGGAGTAGAGCCGCTGCTTCTCCACATCGAGAGGAGCCAGTTGAGGTGGCTCGGGCATCTGGTTAGGATGCCTCCTGGACGCCTCCCTGGTGAGGTGTTCCGGGCATGTCCCACCGGGAGGAGACCCAGAGGAAGACCCAGGACGCGCTGGAGGGACTATGTTTCTCGGCTGGCCTGGGAACGCCTTGGGATTCCCCCGGAGGAGCTGCTCCAAGTGGCTGGGGAGAGGGAAGTCTGGGCCTCCCTACTTAGGCTGCTACCCCCGCGACCCGACCCCGGATAAGCGGAAGAAGATGGATGGATGGATGGATGGATGGATTTTTGGCATATTTTCAAAATAAACATTTTGTAAGTCTTTATTTTGTCCTTTTTTTTTGTTTGTACCGAAAATAAACTGAACCGAGCCCTCCTTGTAATTGAACCGAACCGAACTGTGATTTTAGCATACCGTTACACCCCTGGTATGAGCAGATGGGCATGAATGAACAAAGCAACATGAAAACAGATCAGCATCAGCATGATGTGATATTTTGCAGTGATTATTCTGATTATTTATTTATTCATGAGTCTAACAGCCTCAGGGTAAAAGCTGTTCCTCAGTCTAGTGGTTCTAGACATAATGCTCCTCAGCCTCCTTCCTGAGGGGAGTGGGGCAAAAAGTGTGTGTGCTGGGTGAGTGGGGTCTTTCATGATGCAGTTGGCTCTTTTCCTGCATCTGGAGGTGTAGGTGTCTGTGATGGTGGAGAGACCGACTCCAACAGACTTCTGTGCAGCCTTCACCACACTCTGCAGATCTTTTCTTTCTGCAGCTGTGCAGCCTCCATGCCACACATTGATGCTGGAGCACAGGATGCTCTCCACTGCACACCTGTAGAAGGAGGTGAGGACTGAGCTTCTCAGACCAGCTCGTCTCAGCCGTCTGAGGAAGTACAGTCTTTGATGACCTTTCTTGATCAGGCTGGTGGTGCTGTTACTCCAGCTGAGGTTATCATTCATGTGTACACCCAGGTACTTGTAGCTGGAGACCACTTCCACCACAGATCCTCTTATGTTCAGTGGGGTGTGGGTGTGTTTGCTCCTTCTGAAGTCTACAATCATCTCGGGGGCGGCCGTGGCACAGTGGTAATGGCAGTCGACCCCCGATCGGAAGGTTGGAGGTTCGAATCTCACGTCCGCCCACCATGTGTCGTTGTGTCCCTGGGCAAGACACTTAACCCCGAGTTGCTCCCGGTAGGTCTGGATGGCGCCTTGCAAGGCAGGCTACCACTACCGGTGTATGAATGTCTGAATGAATGGGTGGATGGCTGGTATTGTAAAGCGCTTAGGGGCTCCTCACAGGGGGCTGGAAAGCGCTATATAAATAAGCTCCATTTACCATTTCCATTTACCATCTCCTTTGTCTTCTTCACATTGATGTGAAGGTTATTGTCCTTGCACCAGCTCTCCAGGTGTTCCACCTCCTGCCTGTAGCTGGGCTCATCATTGTTTGTGATGTATCCCACCACAGCTGTATCATCTGCAAACTTTACAATGTGACAGCCTGGATGGGTAGCTGCACAATCATATGTGAGCAGAGTGAACAGGAGAGCGCTCAACACACATCCTTGAGGAGAGCCAGTACACCTGTATATATTCATACATATATTATTCATCTGAATGAAGAGACCAAAGTTGTCTTTAAAGTTTTATTACAAAAATAATCAAGCTAAAATCAACAACAATAATAAACAAATGATAACAATGAATCAATCAAGGCTTAATTCTCTTATCGAAAGCAAAGTTGACTCTTTGAGCAGGAATTATTTCAGTTTTATACGTGCATGAATTTAGACGAAGTTTGGCTATTTTAACAAATACTGTGCAGTAGTTACTTTGGATTTTTGGTAGAAAGAAGTTGTTTAAAGGGGACCTCATATGGGTTTTTTAAATTTTTATGGTATGTCTGTGTGCTATCCAGACCCCGTTCATTCAATTTAATACACAAAATAATTCTTAGATAATAAATTATACCCTTTTTAATTCTGCCATTTTTAACTTCCGTTCTAAACGACCTGTTTATGATAATGAGCTCTGAAGTCCACGCCCGTCAAAACTCTGTCTCCGCCCTCTGTAACTGCCAGTATCTCAAATCTGTTGTTGTTTTAAAATTAGCCTTTTTTATTACTCGTTTGACTTACTGTTAGTGCTAGCTTAAAATAACTTACCGAAAGCTGTTTGTGTGCGCCGCCCCGAATCCGAGGCTAAAATTAGCTCTTTCCTCCTTCGGTAACAAACAACCCGTGTAGCTCCTGCTAGTTGCATGCGGCGCTTTGATCCACGGCTGCACATCCAATCCAGACACGCAAAGTTCACCCATTGTTTCCAGTTAATTTATCCGTATGAGGCAACCTGACCCACACGGTCCTCAAAAGCCAGCAGCTAACTGCAGCCCGATCTCTCCGAAACAAAAAAAAAAAAGATGCAGTGGCCGGGAAGCGAACCCCGGTCCTTTGGGTGCGACACGAGTGATTTAACTCACTGACCTACAGGCGCAGTTGAACAACAGCAGTCCTTGATCGTATAAGAAACACATACAACCACCTACTTTTAGAACGCTGGAGTTTTGATTAGATTTTGATGAAGTTAAAGGTATTCTTAAAATAAATAAATTGCTAATCTGAAAAGTATATCGATCCGTGGTTCATTCATTCATTCATGGTGCTTGTACGTTTCAGACTGTCGCCCCGCGAGAGTGTGTGTGTGCACAGTTTCAACGAGACAGAGTTCTGCCGGCTGCGCGTTTTGGAGCGATCGCTATTAGACTAAAAATTGAACTAAAACGTAAAAATAACAATTATAAAGTATTATAACTCTCTCCGAAGCAAAAGGCTTAAAAAAAAAATGCCGTGACTGGGAAGCGAACCCCGGTCCTTTGGATGCGACACCAGTGATTTAACTCGCTGACCTACAGGCGCAGTTGAACAACAACAGTCTTTCATCGTATAAGAAATACATACAACCACCTACTTTTAGAACGCTGGAGTTTTGATTAGATTTTGATGAAGTTAAAGGTATTCTTAAAATAAATAAATTGCTAATCTGAAAAGTATATCGATCAGTGGTGCTTGTACGTTTCAGACTGTCGCCCCGCGAGAGTGTGTGTGTGCACAGTTTAAACGAGACTGAGTTAAAAGAAGGTAATAAAACATTCTGGTTTTACTCGAGATGCGCTGCGTGGCTGGCCCCCCCGGGGGCTAAATAAATGAATAAATAAATAAATGACCGTCGGGTCAGCTCCAAAACTGCTCGGCAACCGTGACGTGTATTTTACTGAAGTGGGTTGAGCCGCACCAGGGGTTGCTAGTTGAGGGGCTGGACTCAGGTTTGAGGTGGGTTGTCCTCTCGCTTGTGACGTCACATGCGAGAGTATTTTAAAACGAAACGTAATTATCACAGTAAAATAAATCTACTTAGAGTAAATAAACCACTGGGTGCATTTTTTTGGCACAAGGACTGTTTTTTTTATGAAGTAAATACCCAAAGTTGAGTAAAAAAAACATTAGAAAGTGAATTTTGCATGTGTGGTCCCCTTTAATCTGATCAGATAGTCATTTATCATCACTGCAAGCCAGGAAATGCTTTACTAAGTTACACCAGTTTAAAATAGCATAACCAGACCAAGGCATCAACATGTCACCAGGTTCTGCTCCTTACCGGGTCAGCTTGACGGCACCAGGTCACTCGTCTTTCTGGGGTTCTCTGGTAGATCAGACCAGAGACACCATGAGGAGGCCTCGCCAGGAACTGCCCAAGGTAGCTTACCGTCACTGTGACAGCTTCAGGGGTCTGAGGTCAACAGCTGATGAGAAGGTACACCGTCCATCAATACCTTCTGCACGTTTGGATTTCAAGCAAAGAACGTGAGTCTTGCAGTGGAAAAAGGCTTCATCTTCTGCAGTTATTTACTTCTGAAAATTGTAACTGAGCGACAAGCTTATCTGCTCAGGAGTTAAGCGAGTGGACCTTGGCACGGCCTCTTTGATTTTTGGTCCAAAGACAAACCATCTTCCGGTTCGGAGCCCGAGACGATCTGCTCAGTCCGGTAGTCCAAGGCGAACGTATTGTAACCCCAGATTCTATGAGTGTAAGCCTAGCCCTTTAAAGGCTGTCGCTATTTGGGTTTACCCGCACGTAGCACGCCAAACACTGAAAACTTCTAGTCCACACCCACCTGCTGTGGGCCCCACCCGGTCCGCTATAAAACCGTATCTGGACCGGAGCTCGACTCCCAAAGGCATATTCTTTTCTTCAGCCATTTGAGAGCCAGTGAGGCCCAGGTTTTAAAGGGTTACGCTAGTGCTGGACAATAATTCGATATCAGTATATCTCGCGATATACTTTTATTCAATAACGATGATATGAATTTTAAGCATGTTTTGGATATTTTGATAGGATTTTACAGCGCTTTCTTTTTCTGTTCGGGTTGAAGCAGCTGCTTCAGTGTCAACCCGGACAGAAAAAGCTGCAACACAAAAACGTAAGTGCGTGGTGACGTAGCTTTTAAGCAACGCTCGAGTCCAGAAGGCGTTAGCGGTAGCAGGCTAAGCTAAGCTAATCTCCTACGCGCGTTGTTTTCGCTTCAAAATGAGTGACCATGAACGTCAGAATGTGACTGAACAAAGTTTCACAAGCGAAGAGAAAGAGATTACATCACTGATAAGAGAGGAAAGACTAATTAGTCGGTGTGGAAGTGGTTCGGCTTTCTAAGATCTGTTAAACTGCAGGTTTCATCTGCGGCAGCAAGGTCTCTTTATGCTGCAAAACATGACAGAGAGTCATTATAATTAGCGGTGGGAACATCTAACTTGTTTCATCTGAAGAGTTTCCACTCGATAGAATATGATGAGAGTCAGAAGATGAAGCACAATAAAGTTTGAGCCAACGTGTCCCTGAAACTACGACGTACTGAAATAGCCCAGCGCTGCATGTTTTGTTTTTTAATTCATTTATTCAAAATAAAACAAATTTCATCAGAAAAAAAAAACACTGAATGAAAAGGTGCAGAAAGACGAAAATACAGGTGGTCCCCGGGTTACGACGGCCTTGACTTACGACGTTTCGGCTATACGACCACATCATAATTAATAAAAATATGAAGAAAAAAAACATTTTTATTTTTTGGGGTTTAAATTCATGTGTATAGCACGTTGTTGCAGCTGTGGTTGTTTTAAATAAAGTATCATTAGTTTTTATTATTTTTATTATAATTTTTAAGCCTATTTGCGCAGTTTCTGTTAGTTTCCGGAAATGCCACTTTGTCCGCCATTTTAAGGTTTGCTTCGGTTAGCTCCAGCTTCGACAGACGGCTTTGGAGGACTGTGTGTCAGATAAGCGGTTGCCTCATACATATTTGTGAGCTGGAAACGCTCTGTGAAATCTGTGGACGTCTCAGGCCCGGAGCAGCAGCCGCCGATGGCCGATGAACACCGAGCTAACATGCTAAAATGTGGAGAAACAGCTGCACACCCTTTTAGAGGGCCGACACCGAGCTAACGAGGGGATAAAATGCTAACGCTAGCCCTTCCGGAGACACTGACCCGACGGGCGGCGGAGACGCATTCTGAAGCTGGGAGCTCGCCTCGATGTCTGCCTTTTAGCCTCAGATGTTGGATGAACACCGAGCTAACATGTTAAAATGCGGAGAAACAGCTGCACAGCCTTTTGAAGGGACGACATCAAGCTAACGGGGGGCTAAAATGCTAACATGGCCCGACCGGAGACACGGACCCGACGGGCGGCGGAGACCAGCTCACAGTAAGAAATTGTATTTTTTAAATTTAATTACTGTACAGTACTGTATGTGTTTTTTGATAATTATGTAGCTGTGTTGGGATAGGCGAAGTGCTTGGTAACTTGGTAACTGTTCATTACCGTACATGTACGTGTATCAGTGGCGGCTCGTGTGGTTTCCGACTTACGTCATTTTCGTGTTACAAACGGACCGTAGGAACGGAACTCGTTCGTAAGTTGGGGACTCCCTGTAGTCTTATAATATCTGCCCCTTATTTAAAAAAATACAAAATAACTACAAACAAACAACAACCTTCACTTGAACAATCTCCTAACTGAAAACAAAAAAATTCAGGTATCCTTCACCTGCACTATACATTCCCAACAACTTTAATCATCTTTTAAAACGTATAAATAGTTTTATAAATGTTTATGGTGATATCAATTCAACTCCACAATCTTGTTCCCTGATTTAAATTCCCTGATTTACTCAGCTCCTTCAGACTAGTTCTAAATGAAGGTTTTACAAACATTTACATTCCCTTCAGATTATGATTCTCTTTTTTAACAAATTTTAATTGAATATTTGGGGGTAATATTCTTATGAGTTTTATACATGACTTGTAAAATACTATGTTTAAACCAAATCATAAAATTTTAATAATTTCAATTGATGCAATAATATATTTGTTGGGTGACCATAGCACTTCCTACTAATAATTCTTATAGCTTTTTTGTTAAACAAAAATAAGGTTTGTAATAGTTTTGCATGCTTTTTCCCCAAAACTTCAATACAATAGATTAAATATGGAACAATCATTACATTATACAATATATTCAAAACTTTGTCATTCAAAAATTATTTTTGGTCTCTCTTGTATATGAGTCCTCAAGGCTCAATGGGATTAACCTGCCTAAATAAAGGTTGAATGGATTTGACTTTATACAGTAATGTACCGTAAAAATCTGAGTATAACACACAGTTTTTCTTACTAATTTGAATGTCCTGCGTGTTATCCACCGAAGCGTGCTATTTATGGATTTTCCCCCATATTTTTAAACCCATTTTTGGCTCTGATATCGCAGTTTTTCATTTTGGGCAAAAAATGGTGCAGTACCACTTTTGTCCGCTAGGGGGACACTTCCAGAGGAGTACACCCACCGTTTCTAGCTCATGTGTCCGAAAAGCCTCCTCTGCTCGGATTGACTCTGTCGTTGCCCGGCCTCCTGCTCTGGAGCTAACCACTGTTAGCTGTTTTGTTAGCTTTTTTTTTTTAGCAAGATAACTCATAAACCACACCGCAGATTTTCTTGAAACTTACAGAGCGTAATTTGGTGGTCATTTACAAACTATTAGCTGAAGAAGATATTTAGAGCTAAAAAAAATCGCTCTTTTAGCTGTTAGCAGTTAGCTCCGTGAACAGATACTCACGGTACTGTTTAGATAAACCACTCGACGGATATTTTTTAGGCTTACAGAGTGTAATTATATGGGTTTAATTTACAAACTGTTGCCTTGTATAAGACATTTGAGATAAAATTCGATTTATTTATAATTTATTTTCGTAGCGCCCGAGACTTGTTTGGAAGAAGTCAAACCGAAACAATTTAAATTCAGCAGAATTGACCATTTCGTGAATTGATTAAGGAACGGTTAAGCTCAGGAACCCTTGTGCTATAATGTCAGCTAAGAAATGTATTTTTTCTCAGCAAAGAAATAATTGTTTTTACCGTGTTATCTTGTAAAGTCCTTCGTGCTGGCTCGCTTCTGTGGCCACCATTTTAAGCAGGGCAAATGAGGTGCTGACGCGTCGCGTAGCGGTGACGCATAATAGATGCGTGTTATAGGGCGAAGCGTGTTATTTATGGATTTTTCCAATTTATTGACAAAAATTGGACAAAGCGGGTTATACATAGAAGCGTGTTAAACAGCGATTTTTACGGTAATTGATTTTGTTATTTTTATTCTTAAGGGATTTACATGAGATTTCCATGTCAGCTTCTCATCAATAACAACACCCAAAAGTTTTATTTAATTAACTCTATGAATTTCAATGCTGTAAATTTTAAAGTTGTTGTTTAAAGTTAAAACTATTAATATTGACAACATTGAGAATTTTATGGCAAGAAAGTTCATGCTCAATAATTCAGGTACCAAAGCCAATAATTCTCAGTCGGGTTATCTGAACAGTTTCTTTTTTATAGAAACTGGATGGAAGATGGAAGGTGAAACGTTTCTATAAAAAAGAAACTGTCCAGATGACCCGACCGAGAACTATTGGCTTTGGTACATGGATTATTGAGCATGAACTTTCTTGCCTTGAACCACTTTGGTTGTGGCTGCCTGCCTGGGAGGAGTCGATGAGGGACAGGACGGCCTCCAGAAACCATCTTGGCTCCAGCAAACTGGTTGGTCCACTTAAGGTGTTTTACTGCTTTGTGGGGAAACAGTTTGTTGAACTCTTCTGACTGATGATGCCCTCCGGATGGAGGGTGAAACATTTCTATAAAAAAGAAACTGTCCAGATGACCCCACTGAGAATTATTGGGTTGAGAATTTTATGTTTATTTGATGGTGATTTCCATATTTTTAGGCTAAATACAAATAAAAGGTGAACATTAATTTATTTATATAGTTTATAGTTTTTTTTAGGCTTTTATATTGTTTATATCGATATCGAATTATATTGCTATCGACAAAAATTAAGAAATATATTGTGATAAATATTTTGGCCATATCGTCAAGCCCTAGGCTACGCTTACACTCATAGAATTTAGGGTTACAATACGTAACCAATGTTCTATTTCATGTAAGCTACGTCCTTTAAAGGCTATCGCTATTTGGGTTTAAAGGGCGGAGCAGGATATGGTCCTTGCCTCACAGGGTCTGTCCGAGAACCATAACAAACACCCTGACATCCGCCTAAACCTCATTCTATATTCAAGCGTAATTGCGCACCACTGATCCATGCTTCTGGTGCGTACTGGATTACAGGTGTGCAGCCTCTGTGCCTGATCTTAGCTGAATGAATGTTTATTCATATCAGGCAAAAGGAATAGAGAAAGGAAACCTTTCCAATGAGGAAGAAGGAATTTTTCTGTTTGACGGAATAATTGTACAAAAAACAAGGTCCACCAAATAAAGAGAGAAACAAGGTTGTGTTGTTTTGTCGATAATTTGTTTTATTGTTGTTTTTCATTCTTATTTTATTTATTTTATTTTTTATAGTTTTTTGACTGTGAAAAATCACTCTGCCATAACTCTGAAAACTGAATGTGTCAGTGAAGAGCTGGAGACATCTCGTGAATAAAAACGGATGAAGGGGGTCGGTGATGATCATGAAACCGCAGAGCAGATGTCCTGCACAGACATTCCTCTGTGCAGAGCTGTGGAGGTTGAAATTCCCTTGGTGGAATGAGCCCCGAGTCCTTCAGATGGTTGGAGACCAGAAGAACTGTAGGCCTGTGAAATAGTTTAACATAACCAATGTGACAAACATTGGGAAGATAAATGCTGACCTTGTGATCGTTCCTTGAAATGTACAAACAACTGATCAGATTTACGTACCGCAGCCGTGTGTGTCACATAACACTTGAGCGCGCGTACTTGGCAGAGTAGGTGAAATTGTTCCTCCTCCGTATTTTTGTGAGGAGGAGGACAGAACCTGTCCAGCGTAATGACTCTGGACCTGAACGAACTTGTTATGCTTTTGGGTATAAAAGCAGGATTTGGCCGGAGTTCTGCTGAACTTCCATCTCCTTGACTTTTGAGACAAGAAGGAACGACGGACAGACTTGACAAGTCGCTCACTCTTTTAGCTGACGTCAGAGCTAATAACAAAGCTGTTTTAAATTACAGATACTTTAAAGGTATCTGGTCCAAAGGTTCAAACGGATCTTTAGTCATTGCACTGAGGACGAATACTAGATCCTATTGTGGTGCCAGAGCGCGTGTCACTGGTCTAAGCCGGCGCGTGCCTTTCAGAAACCGTTTTGTTAAAGTGTGATTGAAAACTGTTCTATCATTGAAACCTTTATGACAGGAAGAGATTGCTGCAGCATAAGTTTTAATTGTGCCGAAAGCTAAATTTCTGTCCAACAGCAGCTGCAGGTAGGATAAGATGCAGCCCAAGGGAAATTAAGTTGGATCCACCTCTTTTTCTAGGCACCATCGGTGAAAAGCAGCCCATTTAGAAGCGTAAACAGCTGTAGTAGATTTTGCGCGTGCTCCCTGGATGGTGCATATTACGTCTTTTAAAAAAAACAATTTTTTTTTAAGCGTTCTCGTTCAGGGACAAGACCCATAGGTGTTGACTTATTATAGGAAAACTCCTGATTGCTCCTCCCACCTGCAGGAGCACATCCTCTCTCCATGGCAGCTTCCATGATTGCCTCGTCAGCTGTTGCAGAACCGGGAACCACGGGGTGTTCGTGCGTTCCGAGGCGATCAGAATCATTGTCAAATTCTCCTCTCTCACCCTCTCCAGCAGTACTGGCAACAGAGAAACTGGGGGAAAGGCATAAATTAGCGTTTTTGGCCATGGTTTGTGCGTAAACGCGTTCACCCCTAGTGGCAGGGCATCTCGTGGATTTAGAGAGAAAAACGGAACGCACTGATAGTTCTCTCTAGTGGCCATCAGATCCACTTCTGCTCTCCCGAACCTGCTCCAGATTTGTGAGATTAGATCTGGGTGAAGACACCAATCTCTGTCCAGAGGGCCTCCTCTCGACATAATATCTTCTCCTTTGTTTAGAACGCCTCGGGATGTAAACTGCTTTGATGGAACATAAGTGCGTACACGTCCAACAGAGCAGTTTCCTTTCTGTGTTCAGCAGCTGGGCTGAGCACACGTCCCCGTGGCAATTTATGTACACTGCTGTGGTTCTGTTGTCCGAGTGGACCATCACGTGAGGTCCTGGACCAGTGTGGCAAAATGTCTGAGGACTTTCTGTACTGTGAGAAGTTCCAGTATGTTTATGTGAAAAGACATGTTGGCCGGCCACACCCTTCCTACTGTTTGTGACAGGCAAGTCCCTCCCCAGCCAGAGAGGGACACGTCTGTGAACACTGACGTGAATGCCGTCACTTTGCCCAGGGGAACTCCTTCTGACAAGTTCAAGGGATTCCCCCAGTGGTTGAAGTCCGTTCTCACAGATGGTGGGATGGTGATCAGGCACTGTTTGTGACGTACAGGATCGACTTTCAGTCGATTGAACCATCTTTGCAGGTGGCGCATAAACAATAACCCTAGCAGGACGACCACGTACGCAGCTGACATTGTTCATAATAATTTCATGACTGTTAGCGCTGTTACTGTTCTGAACGGCCGACCAAGCTGAAGCAGTGACGTCAGAGATTCCTTCCTCTGATCTGACAGAACAGCTGTCATGCTCATTGAATTTAGATTCACGCCCAAGTATGTGATACGCTGAGATGGAATTACTAAGCTCTTCCCCAAATTTTTGGTGAATCCCAGATGAGACAGATGTTTCACTAAAACAACTGTTTGTGTCTTTGCCTCTTTTCTGGACCGAGATAACAGCAGAAGATCGTCCAGATAAAACAGTATTTTCATACATTTCGTTCGGAGTGGTTGGAGGGTCACTTCCATGCATTTAAAAAATGTGCGTGGAACGAGCACATACCCGAAAGGGAGGTGGCTGTATTGATAACAGACCCCTTGAAAGGAAAAACGGAGGAACTTACTATGTTTGTTTATTATTGGGATGTGAAAATAAGCATCCTTCAGATCTATTGACACAAACCACTCCCCTTGCATCACATATTCGAGAACATGTTTCACAGTGAACATGTGAAAAGGCCGTTCCATGATGAATTTGTTGAAGGCTGACAGATCCAGAATTGGTCTGAGCCCCCCCCGATTCCATTGGAACCAGGAAGTACCGGGAGTAAAAGCCGGGTTCCTCCGTTCCCTGAGGGACTCTGGAAATCACATATTTTTCTGGGAGCTTCTTCAGCTCTGATTGGAGAGTTACACCTTGTCCTAGAGACTTTAACTTGGTTTCTAACACTTCGTTGAATTTTGGTGGTGTTTTTGCAAACTACAGGGTATAACCTTTGTAGATTAAATGATTTAGCCACTTGTTTAAAGTGCAAGTTTGTTGCCACGCTGCGTTGCACATCGAGAGTGGGAGCGCGTGAATGTTTTGTCTCGTGAGGGAGAATAAATGAGCCTCTACCGCCGTCAAGTGGGCAATGCCCATACTGACCCATGGGAGGCTGGCGTGAAAAGGGCCATTTATCAGCTTCTGCGTAATGGTTCTTGCAATGTTCCATAGCTGTGCCCAGTTGTGTAGAAGAACTAGCGTTAGCGGGTGAACAAAACAAATGTCTCTTTTGTGGTGGATCGCTGTCTGCGCTCGCTTCTGTCAGATTGACAGGAGGGAGGGACAAGTAACCCCTGCATAAAGCTTTTGCTTTAAGTGCAGGTTCATGAATTTTAGCTGAGTGTGTGGGAACAGAAAAACTTCTGTGTCATTTGGACAATATCCCATTGTCAAACATCTTACCACTCTGTGTCCTCTGACAGCTGTGTCCTCTGACAGCTGTCAGCGCTCGTCTCCTCTGACAGGCAGGGAGACGGGGCTGTTGGGTTCATGCCGGGTTCGCTGAACGCAGCAGCACGGGCTTCTGTTTGTGTATTATTACACCAGAACAGTTTCCCTTTTTGCTCACCTTTGAAAAGTGGCCTCAGGTCAACTTTCTCATTAATTGTGGGGGATGTGTTTACAAAAGACGTAAGAGATGAATTCAACATGTCTGAATGAAAAACCGCTTTTTGAGAGATGTTTTTTATTTTTCACTTCAAAACCACTGTTCATTTCATCAACCACACCCCCAGCAAACTGTCATTTTTTAAACTGTCATCTCCGTGTGTCCTGTGTCTGGTTCGACCATGAAGTCTGTTGTCGACCTCTACCTCGAAAAGTCCCAGGTCTCTGGTGCATCTGTCCTCTGGGAGAAGCTGATGGGGGGGCATAAAAGGTTGCAGCGGCCGTGGAGCGGCAGAAAAGTATGTTAGACTGGTACAGGACATGCATGAGAACAGCAGGACAGTGGTGAGATGTGCTGTAGGAGTGACAGATGGTGGAGGTGGGATTGCATCAAGGATCAGCCTTGAGCCCCTTCTTGTTTGCTTTGGTGATGGACCGACTAACAGATGAGGTCAGGCAGGAATCCCCATGGACTATGATGTTTGCAGATGACATTGTGATCTGTGGTGAGAACAAGGAACGTGTGGAAGAGAACTTGGAGAGGTGGAGGTATGCACTTGAAAGAAGAGGAATGAAAGTCAGCTGTAGTAATGCCAGGTTCCCACCAAACACTTTTCGCGCTACAAAAAAGCTCCTAACGCACTGTGTTGGTTGCTTGTCAACAGATGTCTGTTCCCATCGAACGCGTCTGATGACGCGCAGTGGGAGCAGCGTCTGGCTCCTTTTCCGTCTGGTTTGTTTTGTTTCTTGTAAACCGGGCAGATAAGATCAGCTGTTCGTGAGCCCCGTTACTACTTGAGTGGGTTTTCTACGAGCCGAACTGCAGCTCCGAAAGTCTTTGTTGAGATTAAAATGTTTTTTTTTTTATGTTTGGGGTGATCGTACGCTCAAGCGGACAGCGGCAACTGTAAAAATGCAAAGTTTCTTACCGGAGGCTGGTTTCTTCATGGAGGCTCGTTGGGTAAATTTGAAAAGTCAAAAAAAAGTCCAGTTGTTGTTGCGTCATCATATAGCAGAGGCTCTCCCGATTGGTTGCTGTGACGCGGCGAGCAGCCGAAGTAGGTCAAAGTTCTTTTAAATGAACTCCGGCAGTCGCTGCTTGGACGCAACGCAGGCACGGAAAACGGCTGCCGCTCACTGCCGCGCTGCTTGAACTGCTGAAGACGCGTCACGCAGCGCCGCTCCAAGATGCGGGGCCACATAGACTTTCAATGTAGAGTGGCTGCTTCGGCGGCGCGAAACGCGTTTGGTGGGAACCCGGCATAAGACAGAGTACATGTGTGTGAATGAGAGGGAGGCCAGTGGAACAGTGAGGCTACAAGGAGCAGAGGTCACAAAGGTGCAGGACTTCAAGTACTTGGGGTCCACTGTCCAGGAAAATGGGAAATGTGGTAAAGAGGTGAAAAAGAGTCCAGGCAGGATGGAGTGGATGGAGAAAATTTTCAGGAGTGATTTTGTGACAAAAATGTGTCAGCAAAGGTCAAAGGAAAAGTTTACAAGACAGTGGTGAGACCAGCTATATTGTATGGTCTGGAGACAGAGACATGGACAAAAAGACAGGAGAAAGAACTGGAAGTGGCAGAAATGAAGATGTTGAGGTTCTCCTTAGGAGTGACAAGGATGGATAAGATCAGGAATGAGATCATCAGAGGTACAGCACATGTTGAACAACTGGGAGATAAAGTTAGGGAGGCCAGACTGAGATGGTTTGGACATGTCCAGAGGAGGGACAGTGGGTATATTGGTAGAAGGATGTTAGAAATGCAGCTGCCAGGAAAAAGACAAAGAGGAAGGCCAAAGAGGAGATATATGGATGCAGTTAGAGAGGACATGAAGGTAGTTGGAGTGAGGACAAATGATGCAGAGGACAGAGTGAGGTGGAGGAGGATGACTCGCTTTGGCGACCCCTGAAAAGGGAAAAGCCGAAAGAAGAAGAAGAAGAAGATTGTTGTCAAGAACATGCCTATTAATCCCACACAATCTGTTCTGTAATTTTTCCATTAATTTATTTTTTAATATTTCCTTGACATGTAAAGTACATCTGTGGTATTTGTATATCACCTAAGAGGAAGTATTTGGCATCAGTCTTATAAGAGAGGAACAATGGTTTGAAAGAGGAGTAAAGGAGGCCATCTTTGTTGAAAAGAAACCATCCATCATTAAACAGAGGTGGAAACCTCCGTGTTCAACTGCTCCCTCTTATGCTGTTATTGCTAGTATCACTCAACCCTCTGTGAATAACAAGCAACTATCAGGGTGCTAACAATCCATCGTTAGGTTGATGGTCCTCTTTAATCTTGTGAGCAGTTAGTTTTGGCTGTCGGCAACAAACGGTTTAATCCACTGTGAGAGGGTGCTATTTATAAGACTGAGCTGAATACAGCACCTCAGACTGAAGTCTTTCGGAAGAAAGGCAAAACTTTCTACAATTTTTTTTGTTTTTTGTAGTTAAATATAGAAAATGCCTACTACAAAAACATTTTTTCTAGAGACGGTTTTGACACGCGTCTGTAGTGCAGCGCCCCCATGCATTGCATAAGCTGCATACCGGCTTTTTGCGCCACTGCTTACAACTACGTTAGTGACGTCAGCTTGTGTGTGTGTGTGTGTGTGTGCGCGCGTGCGTGCGTGTGTGTTTGTGTGTGTGGGGGGGTCTGTGTGTGTGTGACTGAGAAACGGCACGTAAATGTATTGTGCCTGATGGAGTCCGGCTGATGGAGTTATAGAGAACACCTTGAAGGAAAAAGATGGTGTTAAGCAGAAATAAGCCAAGTGACACAAGTTTTATGGAAAATAACTACCGGTACTTCATGGTGAAGTTCACCATTTTGAAAATGGATAGTAAAAATAAAATGTCACTTTTTTTTAAACAAACTTTGGGGTTTTGTCATTTATGTTGCTTTTATGTCCACAGCGAGCTCGGACGTATTTATTCATTCAACCTTCATTTATCCAGGTTAGTCTCACTGAGTCACGATGAGGACTCATTTACGAGAGAGACCAGTTTTAGATAGACAACATATAAAGTACAGACAACAATAAACTACAGTAAAATGCAATTAAAATTAAAGTAGTGTGATAAAACAATAAATCAAGGTACTGTGGCAGACACAAACTTCCACAGTTCCATCTAAAACATGGTAAAATACTAAAAACAACATAACACAAGAAGGTAAAACAAATAAAGCTTAGTTAATGCTTATAAATGAGTAGTTTTGTATGTACAAAAATGTGGGCTTAATGGAAAGTATTTTTAAAATCTGTTAAAATTACCCTGATGCATGCTCAATAATCCAGGTAGAAAAATCTAAAAAAGCTAAGTCTGGTCGTTTGGACATTCAAAAAACAAAACAAAACGTAGCAAAAATTTTTTTTGCTTTGTTTTGTCCTTTCCAGAGGACCAGACTTAGCTTTTTTAGATGTGTTAAAATTGTTATTTTCCAAAGATACTTTTAATCTGACAAACGGGGCTCATTAAACACACTCTAATTTGCTAAAATGTACCTCAATAACAGGGGAACAGCACTGATTAGGCGCCCCTGTGCTCCTTCACCTCCCCTCCTATCGCTCCCTTCCCACACAGGTGGCTGTGAACATGCCCCTAAGAGGACGCACGCAGGCGAGTTTTTTATTTATTTATCTTGGACTACCACTTGTTGTGCAACAAGATGAAGCGGCAGAAAAAAAAGCTATCCGGGGCGCAAAACAGTGAAAAATATGTGAAAAATAATTTATTTAAAAAGAGGAAAAGATGCAATGATTAGTTAAAGGAGAAATGAAAAGTGTTTTTAAGCTAATAGTAGTCTAATGAAAAGCATAAAATAAGCTTGTTGAGAAATTTTCACAAGTCAAAAATGTCATCCTAACTCAAATTTAGACTTTGCAAAGTGAAAAAATTCTCATCTGGTGTTTTTGACCCCCCTCCCCCTGCCTGCTCTCCGTCCCCTGAATATGACGTAGGCAGTGCCACGGTCGTCCCTCATACAGTAATATTAGTGTGTGTATCTAGTTGTGGACAAAAAGGTTTCAGTGTGTAGCAATTAGGGATGCAGCAAAAAAAATCTATTTTTTAAAGAATCAAGATTCTTAGTCCTGGCGATTCAGAATCGATTCTAAAAGCCCCAAAATCGATTTTAAAACTTTTTAAAAATTTTATATTGTATTTTTACCGCTCCTGTGCATTCGGCCGCTGTAGAATTTTGGCCGTGTAGGGCCACCGTAGTTAGTTAGCCAGGCAGCTCCCAATGGAGCCTGCTAGCAAGGAGGGAGACAGCGGCTGTGTCTCAATTCAGGGGCTGCATCCTCATGAGGACCCAGCCTAGCTGGGCCGAGTAGGCCACACACTCACAAGGCCGGGTGAGCTGGACGAAACTGCTGAAATGGGACGGTCTAGCCTTCCGGAGAGCCGGCTTTGAAGTGGGTGGGGCGTTCTCTTGAAATGGGTGGGAAGTGTGCGCGCTTGGTGTGTGTGTGGAAAGAGAAGGGACGCCGCAGCGGAATATATATATTAGTGTTTCTGAGTTTACTGTTTGTTAAGAACTGATTACAAATCAGCTTATTTTAATTAATAATAATAATTAATTCAATTTATAATGCACTTTTCATTACTGAAAATCTCAAAGTGCTACACAAATATTGAATGCTACACACATTCATAAACCGGTGGCGGCAGACTACCATGCAAGGTGCTTTCCAGTCCTACCGGGAGCAACTCTGGGTTAAGTGTCTTGCCCAAGGACACAACGACACATGGTGCGGGTCCCGGGAGTCGAACCGCCAACTTTCCGATCGGGAGACGACTGCCATTACCACTACACCACGGCCGCCCCACGTGTGTAGCAAGGATTTTCTGAGGGGCAATCGTTTAAAAGACAGAGTGGACATACGAAAGTCAAGTTGCCCAGTAGCTCAAATGGTTAAGCATCCTGCGTTTGGCGCAGAGTTACTTTTCTCGAAGCTGGTTCGAATCTCACTCGGTACGGTTAAAACTTATTTTACGTTTGTCTTTTATTGGATAAAAAAATGAGGACTGAGATTAAAAAGAAGGAGTTTGTGAAACTCCTTTTTTTTTTAATCCAATAAAAGACAAACGTAAAATAAGTTTTAACCGTAACGAGTGAGATTCGAACCAGCTTTGAGAAAAAGCTCTCTGCGCCAACCGCGGGATGCTTTACCATTTGAGCTACTGGACAACTTGCTTTTCATAGGTCCACTCTGGGTTTTAACAGATCGCCCTTCAGAAGATCCTTGCTACGCACGTCTAAAATAATCTGATTTGTAATCAGTTCTTCAAAAACAGTAAACTCAGAAACACTAGTATATATTCAGCTAACACATTTTTTTTTAGTCGTTTCTGTAGTTAAATTTTAATGAGATATATTCGCGCTGAGGTTGTTTGAGATGAATAAATAAAGGTTGAATGAATATTCGCGCTGAGGTTGTTGTCAGAACGAGCTGATGACTCAACAACACGCAGCAGTCCCGACCCTGCACGCAGAAAGTCCCACCCCCCCGCGAAATCTCTGCTGGCGCTATGAATTCTGGGATAGCCTCCGTCTTGAAGGATTCACGAATGCATCCTCAGATTTCGACAGGAAGTAGGCCGCATTCCTCGGCCGCATGAGGAGGAGTCTTCGAATTGGGACAGTCCTCCGCGCAGGGCAATGACGTATGCGGCCGACAAATGCACACTCATGAGGACGCAGCCCCTGAATTGAGACGCAGCCAGCATGTTTCAACTTGCTCCTTCATCTTTAAAAATCATTTTAGATCTTACTATGTTCTGGGGAAGACAGAGCTTAACAAGACATTGGTAACTGTTTCAGGACATTTTCTACACCCCCACTTCCACGTTAGCATACGGCGCTAGCATGCTAACGTTAGCATGCGGCGGCTAACGCATGGCTATTCGTATTTCCAGGATAGAAATGCCCATTAATGCACTAAATCACCAAACTGTTTTTGACAAACTAAAGTGATATCCTTCAGATTCAAAAAAGTCTTCTGCTTCCATTTTAAATGACAGACAAGAGGACAGTAATGATGGGTTTATAGCTTCAGTGTTATTGTAAGATAGCAAAGGAGGTCTTAATTGTGTCATAAAAGTGCGTCCAGAAAATTACTACAGAAATCACTGCACTTCGGCATGTAGCAGGAAAAATGTAAAAAAACTATTTCTTTAAGCTATTGACTTGAAAAAAACATACTAAGTATGTTTATGTGTGTTGTTTACTATATGAAATTCTTGTTATATCGATTTTTTCAGATTTGATTACATTTCTCCTTTAAAATTATTTTATATGTACAGCACTTTGTTGCAGATGTCGTTGTTTTAAAGGGCTTTGTAAATAAAGTATTATTATTACAAATGCTGAGGATCAATACTAATGTCACATGATTCATTTAAAAAAGTCACGTTATTATATTACATTACTGATACAGTATTTTGTATCTGCAAGAGTTATTCTGAAATGTTACAATTACAAATGTGTTAATTCCTACAAAACAGTTAATAAAATATTTATAAAATACACAGAATTTCAAATGTTACAGATTGAGTTTAACATAAAATAAATAGTGTTTTATGTTTATATCAGTTAATTAGTCATCCATTATGCCCCCTTGTTTAGGACTGGAGCCAATCTCAGCTGCTTTTGTGTGAAGGCAGGGGACACCCAGGACAGGTCTCCAGTCTGTCCCAGAGACAGACAGAGACAAACAACTATCCACACTCCCAGTCACAGCTAAGAACAATTTACAGTTGCACAGAAGAACCCAAAAAGGGATTCAAACTGAGGACTCAAGTTCTCGATTGAGAGTTCTAATCACTAATTATCAATAATAATTGATCATATTTACCAAGCTAAATCCTTACTGATAATCATTGTGTGGAGTCTTTAATAATACCGATCAGATCAGATGTGATCAGGCAGTCATATATTCATACGTATGTAAATATATTATTATTAATACTATAATTAAAGGTGAGCCATGCATATTTGTTTGTATCAAACAAGTAGCCCTTCGTGTCTCTCATTCCTACTGAAGTAGCTCTCTGTCTCAAAAAGGTTGGTGACCCCTGCTTTAAGGCTCCAGTATAGCTCTGCGTACGGCCGTACGCCGGTCCGTACGTGCGTAATTTACGCAGGCATTTCACCCCCATAGCTCAGCGTGAGGCTCCAGCGTTTTCGCACCAAATTCTTGAGACGTCATTTGAGCAGATGCAGCGCAGAGCATTTACCTACGGGACAAATTGAGGTCGGTGATTGGTCATTTGCTGACACGCCTACTGAATTGATTGTCAGGTCGGGTGGAAAAAAAAAGGCGAGAGCCGGCAGCTTCTGCCGCAGCGGTGTTCTGTGTTTATATGTTAATAATAAGTTCTAAAAAATAAAATAAAAACGGAGCGCTGGTCCAGCACACCAGGAAATCTGCAGAACCTTGCGCAACCACGTTAGACCAGAGTTTAATTCGCTCGTGACAAATTTGTTCATTTTTCATCATTTCAGTTATGGAGTCAGCGGAGGAGAAAGTGATCACTTGACTTTTGGCAAAAAAACAAAACAAAAGGCCAGATCAAGGATGAAGAAGGGTAATTTAATACATTTGTGTCACATACAAAACAGTCCGGTGCCGGGCAGTTTATTGTGCGACAACGCGTTTGCGTTAGCGGTCGTAAAAATTGAGTTTGGCGCGTACATGCCCTGCAGGGATACGCTTGTGCCTCTGCGTTCGAACGGCGTAGAGCGGCGTACGGCCAAACGCAGAGCTATACTGGGGGCTTTACAGTATTTTAACCATGCCTCTGACAGTTGCATCTGCAGAGAGATCATTTAGCTGAAGCTCATCAAAACACACCTTCATTCAAATATGAGCAATGATCGCTTGTCCCAGTTATCAGTGATCTCTATTGAAAACAGTGTGGCACAGTCTATTTCATTTGATGTTATACTTGACAAATGGGCAAATGCAAAGTCACGGAATGTAACAGTTTAAATGTCATAAATGTTAAAACTCTGACATGGACTTACTCCAGGCTGTTAAGATTTCGTATTTCCGCTACATAAAATGTTGAGCACTGAGTACCACTACTGTTATATATTTGTACTTTATTAAACTTCTTATTTGTTTATGATTGAAATGATCACCTGATATAATATGTAACATAAAAAAAATCTGTAATATTGCTACTGTATTTTTTTTTTTTTTTCCATTTATAGATGGCCTCCCTTCACACCTTATAGCCATCCTCTCACTCCAATATGTATTTTTTTTAATAGAGAGAAAGAAAGAAAAGAGAAAGTGAGACAACAAAACAACAATTATCCACAAAAAGAGCACAAGGCAAACACACCAAACCTCCGTCCACAATCCTGCAAAGCACATGACAGAACACAGCAACAAAACATACAAGCATAAAGACTGATAATATTCATGACCTTGCATTAGATTTCTATATATAAACATACCCATACCTACAAATATATATACAGTATACATACATATATATTTATATTCATTTATATACCCATCTACATATATCTACATATACATCCCTACATCCATTTGTGTGTGGTTGTGAGCATGCATAAGTGAATAAGGTTCCTCCAATAGAACATTTAGTAGCGAATGTGAAGCATCAGAGATCTGTCCCCCCAAAGCCCGAGACAGACGAAAGGGCGATCAAAGCCCAAGACCCCAGGAAGGACCCCGAGCCCAGAGTCCCCAGGACCACCCGAACAGGACGAGCCACTCGTCCACTCCCCAGATCCGACCAAGGGGAAGAACCGGACGAACCCCACCAGGGACCACACACAATGACCCCCCGGGGTCAACAGCGACAAATACACAGGCCCCCGCCGGAGCCCGCTGCACCGATGTAGCCCCAGGGCCGGACACCGATGCTGTACTTTCTAAGTGCATGACTAAGGGAGGAAAGCTGTATGAGGCGGCAGGTAAAAAGGAGCGGGGCGGGGGGGCGCCGTTGATGTTTTCGCATCCACCTCAAAAATATGTAGTTGCACCCATAGATATAATATACACTAGATAAGACATCCCCGCTGTTGGCAAATGGAGACCGACATCGTCAGACGGCGGCCATCTTGGCACAGACAGAACGCCCACTCTTAACATGAATGTGAATGGGGCATTTACTATTAAAATAACCATAACTTGCTTAATTTTCAACCGATTTTAAAACGGTTTGGTTTGTTATAAATGTGAGAGATGTTGTTATAATATGGTATACTTAAGATGGACGTTCACATGAAAATAACGTTATATAGACACTGTATTGCACTAGCAATATACACAATAAGATTATATTTACATCTATTTATAAATACATGTTTATTTCCAGCGAAATTAACTGACATATGTTACAATGCTAATAAATATTTAATACTATTTCATCATAAATAGCATTATTATTGGTATGAAAATAATTTATGCCAATTTTTTCCCTACACATGCAAATATTATGTAATATTAAATACATTATTACACAAACCTTGGTCAATATGTGTAGTTTATTTTTTTTAGATACATGAAAAGATTTAATAATCGGGAGATATAAATAAACAAACAAACAAACAGAAATAAACATCTGATAGTGTGACAAGACTCTCAGTCCCTCGGTGCAACAGTAACTATTTAAACATTAAAACACTGAAACATATAATAATAAACATAAGCATAAAATAGTAAAACTGTAACACTGTCCTGAGTTTTTGCATAGTGGTAAATGAGTATGAAAATTTACACCAACTCTAAAACTAAAACACTAAACATTTAATGAACATAATACTGTCCTGAGTTTTTGCATACTAGTATAAAAGGTAAAAAAGTATAAAAGTACAGTATAACTATAAAATAAACTAAAGGTTCTAGCATTGACATTTGCAAAGTGGCAAAGCAGCATATGAGTTAATGTACACAGTATGAGGTAGTAGTTCATGTTGTTATAGAGGCAAAAGTGGCATCATCATCAGCTCCCCTTTGTTTCTCAGAGTCAGCAGGTGGTAGCTCTTGTCTTCACTGGCAGTTGCGTCTGTCACCAGGCTGGCACGGCAGACATCACAGGACAACTTTCTCAATGCCCGTCACACAACAAAACCTTGAAATAGAGTTAGACAAATGAACAATATTAATAATAAACATAGTAAGTAAAATTAAGGTTACATTTCCTTTTTAGGACTATCATCTCATTATTTGACCATCATTTCAGTTTTTGAATATTATATGCTGAATGTTAGCACTACAGGTAATAGGTCAAATATAGTATAAGTCAACCTCTACCTGAAATGTACACAAGTGTGTTTTCCACAAGACCATCGAAGAGCAGTGTCCTGTCCAGGGCAACAAAACCCTCTCTTCTCAGGGCAACTTCCCACTGCCGCCTCCTCTCTCTGGTTTTGGGAAACCTTAAAAACATGAAGAAGCTGGTCATTATTTTCCACACTTCCTTTCTTTACCTTTGAATTATAGTAATGACAAGTATACACATATATCATACTTTTGGTGTGCTTGCATTTACTTTTGGTACAATAAAACAGCTATTAAAAATGGTATCAAAAAGAAACACTGAATCATAATCATAATTTATATAAAGATACTTTTACAAGCCTTATACCATACCATACCATTTTATTTATAGAGCACTTAAAACAACAACAAGGTCAACCAAAGTGCTGTAAATATATATTATGTCATTATTATGTAAATATATATTATGTATAATATTATGTCAATAATATTATCTCACATTTTTTGTGTGTAGCGTGACGTGTAATGTGCACTGATCCAAAATATAACTATGATTATTCTAATTAAAGTAATAATACTGTCACAGAGTCTTACAGGTGAAATGTGATCCCAAGGTTTCTTGTTTTGATGTTACGTCTATTGGAGCATCCATAGGCTGCACAAAAGTCAGGCATCTTGTCAAAGAGTATTTCTGTAAAACACAAAGCAGTAATTAGTTTTGAACATACCAAACAAACCGCTTGGAAATCATGTGCAGCTTTAGTTCAGTTAAAAACAAAGAGCTCCTAGTGATCTAAGAATGCTAGGGAAATATTTGGAATACTAGCTAGCCCTTAATCAAAGGCTCTTGTTAATAGTCTGCTAATAAATACAGTCATGATCAAGACAGTCATTTAGACAAAAGATTAGTTTGTTTTAAAATAGTTATTGGTGTAATAAAAACAGAATTTAAATTCTAGATTCTCGATGAGTGTGACACCCAAAACACGAATAAAACCTTTTAAAAAAGACGAAACTGCTGTCTGATTACCAAAGAAATCATAGCCACGTTAATAACGTTTTTAAAAACATAAACCGTTTGTAAATCCGTCAAGATTACAGCGAGTTAAGCGTATTTTTGTTTGTATAAATCCCTCACCTCCATACGGTTTCCACAGCTGCAGCTAATGTTGCTGTCTGTGGCAAGATGGCTGCCGCTTGACGACGCTGCTGACTCCTCCTCAGCTTATCTAGTGTATATATCTATGGTTGCACCCCTGGTTGTAAGCCACACAGAGGTTTCTCCCCCTGCCCCGACAACAAAACTCTGAAGAGATGAGCACCTGCTACCTGCTAAGCTAACTTTCCCCTTTTCCCTCCCTTTACTTATGACTGTCAACTCGTCTCTTAATTTCACAGAGCGGTGCTGTACCGCAGCAGCTTCACATGCAGGAGCCGGCAGTGTTGCTTTTCAAAATAAAGTAAATTTTAACCTTTCATGATATTTAAATTAATTTCAATATAAACCTTTATTCTGAAGGTATAGCGACTTATATTTTATGGTGGCGGTACGCCTCCATAAAATACATGTAGACTATACCCTGATGTTATTCTGATAGTTCACTGATTTTCTGTAAATTATATGGTTAAATGTAACACAGCTTTCAAACTTATAGTTTTGTCCTCTTTTTTCTTTTGTTTTTCCTGTTTTTTTCTTCCTTCTTTCTGATCCTCTGGTTCTTTAGTTTGATAGAATGCGAAATGTGCTATCGTGCAGGAAGCTGCAGCTCAAGTCAAAGGCTACGGTTAATTTGCACTTTTCAGTTTACAATTTGAATTTGTTGATTGTAATTAAGTCCCTTGGAGTAGAAGTGAAACAGGTACAAGAGTCAAAAACAACGTCTAGCATTTGATTCAACTCATTTGTTTTTCTGTCTTTTTTCAGGAGTGAAAAAGGGCGACAGAGTGTCCATTTACATGCCCATGGTTGTTGAGCTGGTGGTTGCCATGTTGGCTTGTGCCCGTATTGGAGCCGTTCATTCTGTAGTGGTGAGTTTGAAACAAAATTGTGTGTGAAACTTTAGGTGATTGGAAATAAAATGTAATTTGTAAACATGGTGAAAATGTCTGTTCCTAGTTTGCAGGCTTTTCTGCTGAATCTCTGTGTGAGAGGATCATCGACTCTCAGTGCTCACTGCTCATCACAGCAGGTCAGTTGTAGATTAAGAACATTTGCCAAGATGGGGTAAAGGCAGGTTAGCCGACTCAGGACCCGAAAGACCCAGGTTCAATTCCCAGCTATTCCCACATGCCATGGTGTCTCTGAGCGAGACACCCAATCCCTAATTGCTCCCCAGGCAGCTTACATAGCTGCCCACTGCTCCACCTGGGTGCATCCCAGGTGCGATGGGTTAAATGCAGAGAAACATTTTTGCCATTGTATGGGAACATACAATGATACCATACATACCACTTTATTTCTAAAGCACTTTAAACACTGATAGTGGTACACCAAAGTGCTGTACAAGGACAGACAGACCAAGCACACAGCAACAAACTACATAACGGGAAACCAAGTGTAGAAACCTAAAACAATAGTGGATAACAACAACAGCAACAGGACCAACACAGTGTGATGCACACAGGCTGAGCACAGATCACACAGGGCCGAAAGGCAGGGAATACAGTAATAGTGTGTTTTTAAGCGCAATTTAAAAACTGTGAGGGAGGGGGTGTCTAACAAGCAGAGGTAACTCGTTCCACAGTCTTGGGCCTGTGACAGAGAAGGCCGTCTGCGCTTGAGACAGGTTCCTGGAACTGTGAGGAGCAACTGGTCTGCTGACCTGAGAGAACGTGATGGGACATAAAGCTGCAGCAGATCAGTAAGATAGGAGGATGCAGAGCTGTTTAGTGATTTATAGATGTACAAAAGCATTTTGTATTGGATTCGAAGGTGAACTGGAAGCCAGTGCAGGGAGACCAAAACAGTTCTAATGTGCTTTCTTTTGCTTGTGTAAACTGGTTAAAAATCGGGGTGCCGCATTCTGGACCAGTTGAAGTCTAGCTATGGAGGTCTGATTGATACCACAAAGGAGTAAGTTGCAATAGTCGAGCCTGGATGTAATAATAATAATAATAATGTCTTTTCCTGTCATCTGCGTATGTTTCCCATACACAGACGAAATTCGTCTCTGCATTTAACCCAACCACCTACCAGGTGGTGCAGTGAGCAGCCATAGAAAGCGCCCGGGGAGCTGGATAATTAGATGTGCACTCATAGACACCCCAAGGTGTGTAGTGGCCGGGACGCGAACCCGCGTCCTTCGGGTTCCAAGTCAAAAGCCCTGCCACTACACTAATGAATGCATGTATTACTGTCTCCAGGTTAATTTTGGACAATATGGGCTTCAGCTTAGACAGCCGCCTTAGCTGGAAAATACAGGATTTAACAATCATATTTACATGATTGTTGAGTTTCAGAGAAGGGTCAAGTACCGTATTTTCCGGTGTATAGGTCGCACCTTTTTATGTTTTTTCAAAGCCTGCGACCTATACACCGGTGCGACCTATATATGGCTTGTTATCACTTTAGGCAAAACAAATTTTTAAATCCAGCTCATTTCACAATTACGTTCATTTATTAAGGAAAACTTCAGCTCAGACACATATTTGCTATAATTCTTTATCAAACAAATAATTGTTTTTAAGTGTTAATCTTCTTAAAAGCCTTGCTGTGCGCTCCTGTGGCAGACATTTGCAACAGAGCTAAACGTAGGTGCGACTTATTCACCGGTGCAACCTATCTAGGGATTTTTCCAATCTATTGGTGATAATTGGACAATGCGACCTATACACCAGAAAATACGGTATCACTCCCAGATTAGTGACTCTTTGTTTCACTAACGGTGCCTGAACGGACGGGTCGATGCAGTGGTGGGTGATTGTGTCATTGGAAGGACACAACATAACTTCAGACTTCTTCTCATTGAAACTCAATAAATTTCAAGCCATCCAGTCTCTGTCGTCAGCCAGGCAATCCAGCAAAGGTTGAATAGAGCGAGCACCGTTATGTCTAAGGGGGAAGTAGATTCGACAGTCGTCGGCGTAGAAATGAAAAGATATGTTGTGTTTCCTGAAAATAGCACCTAGTGGCAGCAGGTATAAAGAAAATAAAAGGACCGAGGATGGACCCCTGCAGTACCCACCATTTAAGCGCTGCCGAGGCTGAACTAAAATCTTTGATGGAGACACAAAAGGACCTGTCTGCGAAGTAGGATCTAAACCATTCAAAGTCTGACCCTGTAATGCCCACCCACTGCTCTAACCTCGCAATGAGAATCTCATGGTCGATCGTATCAAAAGCAGATGTGAGGTCTAGTAAGAGAAGGAGCACAGAATCACCAGCGTCTGTGACTAGGAAGATGTCGTTAAAAACCTTGAGTAGGGCAGTTTCAGTGCTGTGGAGAGTTTTAAAGCCAGAATGGAATAGCTTTAAGATGGTGTGATCCTCTAGAAAGCATTTCATCTGGGACTCCACTATATTTTCTAGTAGTTTAGCGACAAATGCGAGTCTGGAGACAGGCCGGAAGTTGGACATGACTGAGGGGGTCAAGGCTAGGTTTTTTCAGGAGAGGTTGGACAGCAGCATGTTTAAAAGATTTTGGCACCACACCTGAGGCTAAGCTGCTATTCACAATGGCAAGAACAGGAGGGCCCAGAACAGGAAGAACCTCCTTTAGGAGTCGAGGGGGGACAACGTCAAGGTGGGAACCCAGATGGCTTCATGATGACAACACACATCACTTTACTTTAAATAAAACCAGTCATAAGTACCACTAGAACTTTATTATAGTTACTGAACACAGTTTAGTTGTTGCATGATGCCCAAACCTTCTGGCTTCTCAAACCGAGCTGATCAACAGGTGGTGCAGGTGCTGAATCTTGACCATTAATCAAAGTTTCCTGATGCATGCTCAATAATAAAGTAGAAAAATCTAAAAAAAGTTACATCTGCTCTTCTGGACATTGAGAACTCTGGGATTAGTTTAGAAGACTTTTGTGAATTAAAAAAAAGTGCTTTTGTAAAAGCTGTTAAAGTAGACCTTATCCCCATACTAATTTATCAAAACAAATAAATATATAAATAAAAAATGTTTTAAAAAACAACTTTGATTAATCTAAAAAAGTTACGTCTGGTCCTCTGGACATTCAGAAAAAAAAAATTGTAGAAACGTTTCGTCTTCCCTCCGAAAGACTTCTTCAGTCTAATGTGCTGTGCTCCTTCGTCTTAAAAAAAGTGGTAGGGTAGGCTGTGCTTGGTAACTGTACAGTACTGTACATGTATATGGGGCAGTATGTACGTATGTTCCGACTTACAACGAAATTCGCTTTACGACGCGGCACAGGAACGGATCTCCGTTGTAAGTCGAGGACTACCTGTATTGATGTTTGGGGGGAAAGCGTGTAAAACAATTACAAAGCCTATTTTTGTTTTACAGAAAAGAGCTGTAAGAATTATCACTAGAAAGCATTACTGTCACCCATCAAGCACATTATTTTATCAACTGAAGTTATTGAAGTTCCATGATTTGGTAGATTATATTGTAATATTTTATCAATTATGTACTGTATAGGGCTCAGAATACCACATTATACATTTTGTAAAAAGAAAAAGTTATAATCTTAAGGGAACGGAGATATTTGTAAAACCAAAATACAGAACTAGTTTAAAGGGACTGTTCACCTCAATCCAGGGAATTGGATTGTGGAATGGTTTGGAGAATGATGTTAAAAATGCCAAGTCAGTGCTGGCATTTTAAAAATGCCAAGTCAGTCCAGAGCAGCATGCTCTGGACTGACTCCATCTTCTTCTCCTCCAAGATCTCCTTGTAGCAAACAATGGAATCCATGACCCCTCTGACAACCCTAGAGTACCTCTCCATGTTAACATCCTCAGCCTCAAAGTAAGCCAACCCTTCCTGTATCAGGGCCAAACCTTTTGCCAAGCCCTGCCTTGTGAATTTCTTCGGCTCTGGGGTTGGTGTTTCTTCCTCTTCCTCCATCATCTGCTTCTCCAGCTCAATAAGGTCCTCAGCTGACAACTCCTCCATGAGATGCCAGCAGCTCTGTGACATCATCCTCTTCTACCTCCAAGTTCAACGACTTACTTATTTCCACCATGGCCTGGATGACACTGCTCACTGACATCTGAGACCCTGAGGAATCCTGAACAAACTGGGGACACAGTTTTCTCCAAACAACATTTATGCTGCTCTGCTTCACCCGATCCCAGGAATCAGTAATGTTGTTGACAGCATCAAGGATGTTGTATTTCTTCCAGAAGTTTTTCAGTGTCATGTCCTTATTTTTTTCTGTTACCTCTAGTTACTGATTACCCTTTGGAGGTAGTAGGCCTTGAATGTGGCAATTACTCCTTGGTCCATAGGTTGTAAAAGGGCAGTGGTGTTAGGTGGGAGGTAAACCACCTTGACATCAGGGTGAAGGTCATCCAGGTTGGCAGGTGACCGCGTGCATTGTCCAGCAGTAGCAGCACCTTAAAGGGGATGTCCTTAGAGGTGCAGAACCGCTGGACGCCTGGTACAAAATGGTTGGTGAACCAGTCCTCAAACACAGCAAGTGTCACCCATGCCTTCCTGTTTGACCTCCACATGACTGGCAGCTGCCCCTTCAAAATGCCCTTGAACGCCCGTGGAGTTTCAGACTGATAAACCAGCATGGGCTTCAGTTTGTAGTCCCCAGCAGCATTGCCCCCCAAAAGCAAAGTCAGTCTCTCCTTGCCGACTTTAGTCAAAGTCAAAGTCAACTTTATTGTCAAAACTGCAATATGTACAGGACATACACAGGATTGAAATTGCATTTCTCTCTGTCCCTCGGTGCAACCGTAAACAATTAAACACTAAAACACTAAACATTTAATAAACATAAGCATAAAATGAAATAATAAGTGTAATACTGTCCTGAGTTTTTTCATAGTAGTTTTTGCATAGTTTTTATTTTAAATCTTTATGGCCTGGTGCTGTCTTCTCCTCTTTAGCGATGTACGTGTGATTAGGCAAACGTTTCCAGAACAAGCCTGTCTCGTCCACATTAAAAACTTGTTGGCCTGAGTAACCCCCCTCCCTAATTATCTCAGCCAACACGTTAGGAAAGACACGTGCTGCTTCCACATCACCACTAGCTGCTTCACCTTGAATTTTAATGTAGTGAAAGTTTGTACGTTCCATAAACCTCTGGAACCAACCCCTGCTGGCCACAAATTCCTCACCTTCACTCCCCTCCCCACTTTCTCTTATCAAAGCCTCAAACAGTCGTCTGGCCTTCTCCTGAATAACCATCAGGCTCACCGGAATGCACCGTTGATTTTGGTCTTCTAACCACAGCACCAACAATCGCTTTATCTCTATAATAAGCCTGCTATGCTGCTTTGTTATCACTGTCTCTTTCATCGGCGCAGATCCCTTCACATGCTCAAGGATACGCGCTTTATCTTTTATAATCGTTGCAACTGTCGACCGGCTAAGTGCAAGTGCACGGCCAATGTCCGTCTGTGTTTTGCCCTTATCTGATCTTTTAATTATGTCTAATTTTACCTCCATGGTAGTGGCCTTCCTTTTCTTGGACGCACTGCCATCCAAAGAGTCATTTTTTTCATTTTGGTGCCATTGTAAAATTCACAAAGAGTTGTTCAATTGTTGGTTGTAAAAAAAATCTGCTACTGTTCTCTCGTCGTCCTCGGTCTCCACGTTCTACACTTAAGCCCAGCTGCGTTATGTTAAGTACGAGGCAGCCAGAACATGTCTCAGTCTAGAACTGAGGTGTGTTGTAAAAGAGTCTTTAGAGATAAATGAAGCACCAACTTGCTGCTGGAAGACAAAATGTTTTATGAAAATCTACGGTACTTAATATGCTTTATTATTTATAAGAGAGGTCTTTGTTTTATTTTCCACATTCTTATAAGAAAGTAACTCTATGTTTTTAGGACATTGCATTTGAACACTCTAAAATTTAGAATACATAACTGATGTGCAACAAATCTAATTTCTGCATTTACAACAATGTGCTTTTAATATGTTGAAAAATTCGCTTCAATCATTAATCAAGTTCCATCTGCTGAAAATCTAAACAGAATTAATTGAATCCCTGAGCTGGTCTGACTGCATTGTAAATGTTGCTTTTTGTTTTATTATCTCTCATTTGTTCAGATGGTTTTTATCGAGGAGATAAGCTTATCAACCTGAAGCTCTTATCTGACGAAGCATTGCAGAAATGCAGAGACAAGTAAGTTCTTAAAACACACGAGGGTAAAACACAAACATGCTGAGGTTTACAAGAGTAAGAAACGTTGAAGCATGAACTCTGAAGTTTTGAAAATAAAATAAAAAGATTCTCACTGAAAAAAAGAATGTTAGTCTATCAATAACCTTTAGCGATATTAATCGCTGATGATCTTATTTTCTCGTTTTATTTTTTAAAATTTGACTGTAAATTAAAGGGAATGACAACTTAATGACTAATTCAAACTTCCAAACAGTGGAGACTGCTGTTGTTGTATAACAGCTTCAGTCATGTAAACTTTTATGCCAATACTATTTCACATACCTTTACATCCTCCATTTCACATTACACAAATATTTAGATCAAATTTTGTGGTTATTTTCTAGAGCAAATGGCAGAATTTATGGTACATCATGGGATACTTCTTGTAGGAAATTCACAATATTTTTCTAAAATAAGCCACCAATAGGGAAGATCAAGTTTATAAATAGAAGCGCTCATTTTCACACTTACACACTATGAGGGATGACGGAAAGCAAACGGCTAACAATGAACGAGACACTAAAAAAGAACATTGACCCATTATCACTCAGCTGATTTATTTTTATCAGGTTATGCTTAGAAACGTATCCCTGAGGCACGACAGCGGTGTGGTTAAACTACTTTGGATTTTTTTTGCCAAAGCTAGCTAAGTGATCCGTACAAGCTGAGAAGAGATTAGAAGTCAGACACTCTGGTCAAACATTGACTGCACTGATATCTGGGAGGATTGGATTGAATTGGCAGACGTATATCGAATGAATCTGGACCATCACAACCTAGGGAAATCACAATTTCCTGCACATAAGATTCATAAGTCAAATAAATCCAACAGCTAAATTTTCTGTTGTATTCCTAGCTCTTTCAGTTAAAAAAAAAAGGTGACACGTTCTGACTGAGACATCTTTTTTTTCAGTACCTGTTTAGCTCAGCGTGTATCAAAGATGGTGTGAGCTGTATCTCTATATAGAAGACAGATCAAAACATTTCATCTGCCTGAAAAGTAATGATTTAATTTATCTGCTTGGAAATGAACGCCACACGGCTCTCATTATTCAAAATCCATCCCTTTCTGTTGGTTGCCATGAGCCTCTTATTTCCTCCGTCAGGGTCATTTTTACTTTGTGCCAGGAAATTTGACTCCCTTTTTCCTACCTTTCCTTGCATACAACCATATTACAGGATTTGACTATTTTCTTTTCCAGTGGATTACATATAAAACAAATTGTGTGTGTGTTGTCCTTCTGCCGTTCAGCGAGGATTTGAATCAGACGGTCACATGATTGTGACGCACAGTGATCCTCCCTATTATAATTTGAGCAAAACCATTTCCATTGTGAATTGCTGCTGTTTAAAATCAAGTTCAAGTTCTTTATTGTCATTCGCACCACATGTGGTACGTGAGGCAGAACAAAATTATGTACACAGGATCTCGGTTACACTGAAAAATAGCAAAATATGAAGTATAAAAAGAAACTATATAAGGATCTAAGTTATACCGGTAGTTTTGAAATGGGTCTATAATTTAAGAGCAGTGATGTATTGAGGTTCTTCTTCTTTATGAGAGGCTGCACCACAACATGTTTAAAAGAAGCTGGAACGCAGCCAGATAACAGGGACATGTTAATCATGACAAGAACTAATGGTCCAAGTGTGCTAAAAACTTCTTTGAACAGTCGAGAGGGAACACAGTCCAGAGGTGAATTAGAAGGATGCATGTGATCCACAATGTCCTTTAAAACAATTAAAGTCACTGGTTCAAACTGTTCAAAGGAAGCTGAGGATGGAGGGAATGAGGATGGATCTGTGTAAACTTGTGTTGAAGAGGGTCTCAGAGCAGTGATTTTATCTATAAAAATTTTAGAAAACTGTTCACACAGTGCAGGAGATTCAGCAACATGACCAGCATCACAAGGATTTACAACAGAGTTAAAAACATTAAAAAGAACCTGAGGTCTGTGACTGTTGTTTGAAATCATGTTGGATAAAAAAGCTGTTTTTGCAGCTTTAACAGCACTCTGATAATTTGACAGGCTGTCCTTAAATAAGTCCAGGGAAACCTGCAGTCTGTCTTTACACCACTTCCTCTCAGCTCGTCTGCACTGGCGTCTGAGCGCGCGTGTGTTCGCTCAGCCATGGCTGACATGACTTCCTCCTTTTGATCTTCAGCGGAGCAACAGAGTTCAGAATGTCAGAGCATGTGGAACTAAAAAGTTCAGTAAACTCATCCACGCTGGACACAGAGCAGAACTGAGGGTTGCAGGAGACAGAGTCATTAAAACCAGTGGAGAAGCGCAGCGCTGTGGTTGAATTAATTGCGCGCGCAGAGCGCACGGATGGTCCAGCCCGTTCCTTCCTGCCAGAGACCACCGCAGTGAACAGAACGGGTAGATGATCTGATAAAAGACTCCCACAGATTTCCACGGATGATATATTTATCCCATAGGATAGCACGAGATCGAGCGTGTGCCCTTTCTCATGCGTGGCGGCTGTGACTGACTGCGTGAGATTAAAAGAGTCAATAGTGTTCATAAAATCTTTGACCAGAGGTCCAGCCTCACTGTCCACGTGCAAATTGAAATCGCCCGTTATTAAAATTTGGTCATAACGTAGCATAAGTCCCGTCATAAAATCAGTAAAATCTTTAATAAAATCCTTGCTGTATTTAGGCGGCCGGTAGATTGTGGCGCAGAGTAAAAGTGGAGAGAAGTGTATCTCCAACATCTGAAGTTCAAAACTCTGATAAAAATGAGTGGGGATCTGCCGACATTTAAAACTGGATTTAAAAACAGAAGCTAATCCACCTCCTTTACCTGTGGTCCGAGGAGAGCTGAAGAAAGTGCAGTCAGGAGGGAGAAGTTCAGAAAATGGAGCTGATTCACCAACATGAATCCAAGTTTCTGTCAAGAACATAAAATCCAGTTTTTTGGAGGTAAAAAAGTCATTCAGAATAAAAGTCTTATTGGTTAGGGACCTTACATTCAGCAATGCCACCCGGAGAGTCTGATCCGTGCTGTCTGCAGCAGGTGCGCGGGCCAGCTGGCGGAGATGTTTGATGTTTATTGTGCCACATTTGGAAATCCTTTCCCGTCTCCAATATGAAGACTCATGTACCAAATGGGATGGAGCCACAGATTTAATCCAACGATGTCTCCATTCATACAGAAAGTTGCTGGTATAATAGTGAGATAAACCAGAATTGTTGCCAGATGAATTCAGAAAGGCTTTAATTCTAACCAAAAATCCTCCTCGCTTTCCGCGTCTCCTTGGGCGTTTCCGAGGTTGAAAGGCACAAGGCGCACGGCGCAGGTAGTCCGGTATGTTTGACAGGTGAGGAGGTAGTCTTGATGAATAATTACTAAAACCAGAAGCAGGTAACTTAACATGTCCAAGACTGAGAAGAGTTGTGCGGTCATAGATGAGCAGAGCAGAGACATCAAAGCAAAAAATACCAAAAAGCAAACAAACAGCGAACAACAAGCAGAGCATACGTGGCAAGCGGCTTGGTGTAGTGGGTGTGTGGGATCACCTGCCGTGCAGAGGGCTTTCCGAGTGAGGCGTTTGTTGTGTAAGTCCTGCATTGAGGGCAAGGAGGTGCCGACGATCTTCTCAGCTGCTCTCACGATGCGCTGGAGGCTCTTGCGGCATGATGCAGTACATGCACCAAACCACACCGTGATGCAGCTGGTCAGGACACTTTCTATGGCACCCCTGTAGAAGGTGCACATGATGGGGGTTGAAGCTCCAGCCCTTTTCAGCTTGCGGAGAAAGTAGAGGCGCTGGTGAGCCTTCTTGGCCAGTGCTGCAGTGTTCCTGCTCCAGGACAGGTCCTTCGAGACGTGCACTCCCAGGAACTTGGTGCTGTCCACTCTCTCCACTGCGGTGCTGTTGATGGTCAGAGGGGCATGTTGTGCATCCCTCTTCCTGAAGTCCACAACAATCTCCTTTGTCTTCTCCACGTTGAGAGTGAGATTGTTGTGTCCGCACCACAAGGCCAAGCGGCTCACCTCGTTCCTGTAGTCCGTCTCATCGTTGTTGCTGATGAGACCTACCACTGTTGTGTCGTCCGCAAACTTGATGAAGTGGTTGGAGCTGTACGATGGTGTGCAGTCGTGTGTTAGCAGGGTGAATAGAAGGGGGCTCAGCACACATCCTTGTGGGGCCCCTGTGTTCAATGTGATGGTGCTAGATGTGTTACTCCCGATCCGTACTGTCTGTGGTCTCCCGGTCAGGAAGTCTAGCAGCCAGTTACACATTGAGGTGTTCAGCCCCAGACTGTCCAGTTTATGGATGAGCTGTTGGGGGATGATGGTGTTGAATGCCGAGCTGAAGTCGATGAACAGCATTCTAACATAAGAGTCCTTCGTGTCCAGATGTGTGAGAGCTGTGTGGAGGGCAGAGGAGATGGCATCGTCGGTTGAGCGATTAGGTCGGTATGCAAATTGGAAGGGATCCAGGGAGGCAGGGAGGACAGATGTGATGCTTTTCATGACTAGCCGTTCAAAGCACTTCATCAGGATGGGGGTGAGTGCTACTGGGCGATAGTCATTGAGGCATGCGGGCGTTGCCTTCTTTGGGACAGGGATGATGGTGGTGGCTTTGAAACAGGTGGGGACGATGGCCTGGCTCAGTGAGATGTTAAAGATGTCCGTGAAGACCGCTGCGAGTTCCCCTGCACAGTCCTTCAGCACACGACCAGGTATGTTGTCAGGACCAGAGGCCTTCCGGGCGTTAATCTTGATAAATGATCGCCTTACGCTGTCTGAGGACAGCGCCAGCACCTGGCCATCAGGAGAGGGGGGGAGTTTATGTGCAGGTGTGCTGTTACTTGCCTCAAACCGAGCAAAGAACTCATTCAGTTCATTCAGCGTAGAGGTTGAGCTGTCACAGGTCTGGGGGGGTGGTTTGTAGTTTGTGATGGTCTGTATTCCCTGCCACAGACTGCGTGTATCCTTGCTGTCCTTGAAACGGTGAGCTATTTTCCTGGAATACTGCTTCTTGGCCTTTCTGATGCCCCGGGCCAGGTTCTTTCTGGCTGCCCTCAGGCCCACCTGATCTCCCACTTTGAAGGCAGCATTCCTGGCTCTCAGGAGTCTGTAAACCTCAGCTGTCAGCCATGGCTTCTGATTAGCCCGAACAGTGATGGTCTTGAGGTTAGTTACATCATCAATGCACTTGGTGATGTATGAACATACAGTGTCTGAGTACTCCTGGAGACATAAGTTGTTGTTTGTGGTAGCAGCTTCTTTGAACATACCCCAATCTGTGGTGTCAAAACAGTCCTGGAGTGCCTCTGAAGACCCCTCTGGCCACACTCGTATCTGCTTGCGGACTGGTTTTGTGACTTTCACCAGTGGCCTGTATGCTAGTTTTAGCATAACACAGATATGGTCAGAAGCACCAATGTGGGGGAGGGGGAGGGTTCAGTAGGCATTTTTCATGGTGGTGTAAACTTGGTCCAGTGTGTTGTTTCCTCTTGTTGCAAAGTTTGTGTTTCTGTATGGGCCGCCATCTTGGATCAAATTATCGTTTATATCGAGAATCCTCCTGCTGTCTTTTTTTCCCACTCGCTCCCCTCCTTCTCCTTCACTGAACACAGCCCCAGCCCCTCCTTCCTGCCTGCAGGAGGGCAGAGCCGCGGAGACTTTCAGCACAACAAGTAAACACGGCAGATATGAAGAGAGCTGCTAGCTGCTGAGGGGGAAAAACAGTTCTTTCTGAGCTAGTTTGGATTTAAATTGTCAGATGAGGTCAGAAAAAATATTTTTGTAGACGATGCTGAAAATAATCCCGAAGAAAGGTCGGAACTACGAATCTTTTTCACCATTTAAACAGCGGAGTGGAGCATGAACCGTGAAACGGCAGAACCGAGTGTTTTTACAGCCTGCTGTTTCCTTAAAACTAACCACGGGTCTGAGCTCATTTAGCTGTCCGTGCACTGCAGCGCTTTATGAGAGGAGCAGAGAGAGGTGGAGACATTAATAAATCAGCAGCTCATCACATCGCCAAAGACACGGTCCTTAGCGGCTAACAAGATGGCTAACGCTTTAGCCGTCTTCTTCCACAGCTGAGACACTGCAGTAAATTGAGCCTGACCGTGTCTTTAGTGACACGACAAACCGCCGAGTTAATAATGTCTCCGCCTCTCAGTTCACATTTCTGAGTGGAGGCCCACATTAACTGTAGTTCACAAACACACTGACTAAAGTGAAAGCACCTTTCTATCTTATCAAGACACTCAAAGCTCTTTAAAACACAATCTGTGTCCTCATTTACCCATTCATACAACACTACTAGAACTGTACAAAGAATAATCAGTACTTTATCACATTCATACATTGATGGGACACACATCAGAGGCAATGAGGGGTTCAGTGTTGCCCACTGCCCAGGAACACTTCAGCATGTGACTGCTAGTGGAATTGAACCCCCAGCTCTCCCATTGGAAGAGACTGCTCTAGCCTCTCAGCCACAGCTGCCCTCAGCTGAAGACGACACATTTACAAGTCACCAGTCCATCACAGGGACACGTGGACAAGTCTCCAGTCCATCACAGGGACACTTGGACAGGTCTCCAGTCCATCACAGGGACACTTGGACAGGTCTCCAGTCCATCACAGAGACACATGGACAAGTCACCAGTCTATCACAGGGACACCTGGACAGGTCTCCAGTCCATCACAGGGACCACTAGACAAGTCTCCAGTCCATATCAACAAACGGCCAACTTCACGAAGCTTTTGTCGCATGTAGTCGTATTTTGAGGGGTCTTGTCCATGTCTGTTGTGGAGTGACTGAGCAAACAGAATAATACACAGGTCATTTCTCACAGCTGAGGTAACATTGTCGGGTTTCATACTTTTAATGATCTTACAAACTCCACTTGAGATTTCATGATAGAATGCAGACTGCTTTGCCTTGTGTTTTAAATGTGTTTTCTCCATTACTTGTGTCAGGAGGAAAGCAACATTTTGACGTGCTGGGAAAAACAGGGAAACTTGTGTCTGACATATTAGGATCAGATATTGCTGCTTTTTCCAGAATCTGTTCAACTTTGGACTGGCTACATTGAACGGGGACACAGGGACATCTGGACAAGTCACCAGTCCATCACAGGGACACCTGCACAAGTCTCCAGTCCATAACAGGGACATCTGGAGAAGTCACCAGTCCATCACAGGGACACTTGCACAAGTCTCCAGCCCATAACAGGGACACGTGGACAAGACTCCAGTCCATCATAGGGACACCTGGACAAGTCTCCAGTCCATCACAGGGACACCTAGACAAGTCTTCAGTCCATCACAGGGACACATGGACAAGTCACCAGTCCATCACAGGGACATCTGGACAAGTCTCCAATCTATCACAGGGACAGCTGGACAAGTCTCCAGTCCATCACAGGGACACATTTACAAGTCTCCAGTCCATCACAGGGACACATTTACAAGTCTCCAGTCCATCACAGGGACACCTGGACAAGTCTCCAGTCCATTACAGGGACACCTGGACAGGTCTCCAGTCATCACAAGGACACGTGGACAAGTCTTCAGTCCATCACAGGGACACCTGTTCGGCCATAAGTCGGCCATTTTGGGTCAAAGGGTAATTTTTGGCTGTTTTTCACTTTTCATTGATGGTGAATTTTAATGCACTCCTCCTAGGGATTTTGAGCGACTGACTTCAACCTTGGTTAATATGCACTTAAGATGTGGGTGAGTGAAAATTCATCAAAAACTTGTATTTTCATATATGCTGAAGGGACGTGGCCTTGCCTCAACGTTTGGCTTCTCGCCATACATTTTAAAACGCTATAACTTTCACAATGAAAAACAGAATTGCACCAAACTTGGCATGAGTGATCCATGTCAGATGCCCAACAATTCTCTGTGGTCATGTTGTGCTGTCACTGAAACCCCGCTCCCTCAGAACAGGAAGTCACTTTTTTCTTGGAAGGCTCCCTTTCTGACAGCCTTGAACTAATCAGGATGATCCTACGTTAGAAGACGTAAAACAAGTTGGTTTGGACCAACGATCCAAGCGGGACGGTGCTCGTTAACAGCGGAATCGATATAAAGGATCGTGCAGAGATTTTTTCTTCAAAACATACATTTTCCTGGATAAGTTTTTCATTCATTCAACCTTTATTTAGTCAGGTAAATCTTATTGAGCCTCATGGCTCATTTACGAAAGCGACCTGCTAAAAAGTTGAAGGTAACGCTCCCATTATGCCGATTCGCCATGCAACAGCGACTCCAACTCAGGAGAAGGCGTTCTCCACGGCTGCAGAGAACGATCCAGAAGCCTCAGATGAGGAGTCGCCCTCTGCTGATGAAGATCAGGCAGCATCTTCAGCTCCAAGAGGCGAAGATGAGGAGGGGGAGAATTCAGGTGACGCGAATGCGGACAAGAATGAAGACACTACTGAAGAGGGAGTGGAGGGAGAAAAAAAGGATGAGAAAGATGTGAAATGCCCGGACTGCGAGGCTGGCCAGTGCTCAACACACTGCTTTGTTCTCCTTCTAAGGATGAAGGATGGCTACAAGTATGGGAAATCCAAAAGCAAGAAGGTGAAACGGACAATTCCTGCATGGGCTAGTGTCACTGCCAGCAAACGCATTCCTGTTACCAACTATGCAGGCACGCAATGCAAAGTGGATACTATAGTATCATTATCGAAGCTATAATTTCCTCTCGGGACAAGGTAGGGATTTCATTCCAGTCACTCATGAAATATATTCTGAAAAAATATCCCAATATGGAGCTTGACAAGAAGAAGAAGTTTCTCATCAAGAAAGCTATGAAGAAACACATGGAGAAGGGTACAGTCAAACAGCTGAAGGGTAAAGGTCTTTCAGGAAGGTTTGCCATCGGAAAGAAGCCTCCTCCAGCAAAGAAAGGTGCCCAGAAGCAGGAGTCTCTAAGGGATGCTCTTCCTTTCTTCTTCACTCGACTCTGTGAGCCTAAAGATGCTTCCTACACCCTGATCAAGAAGATTCAAGATTCAAAAGCTTTTATTAACATTGCACCAGTTGTTACCAATACAGCGTGATTATGTATGCACAGTCATCCTGAGATGGAGAGTGTGTAAAGCTGCTGCTTATTCAGAACACATGACATGTTCTTCAGCGCGGCCTCTCTCATCCGTTTCGGGATGAAGGTCAAAGGTGTGAAAAAGGAAAGTACCACGAGGGTCCCACCGTTGGTATTAAAAAAAATGTATCACATTTTGTCTGCCAAGATGGGCAGCACGGTGGCACAACTGGTAGAGCTGCTGCCTCTCAGCGAGAAGGTTGCCGGTTCAAATCCCGGTCCGGGGCCTTTCTGGGTGGAGTTTGCATGTTCTCCCCGTGCATGCGTGGGTTTCCTCCGGGTACTCCGGTTTCCTCCCACAGACCAAAAAACATGCTTGTTAGGCTGATTGGTGACTCTAAATTGACCCTAGGTGTGAGTGTGAGAGTGGATGGTTGTTTGGTGTGAGTGAGACAGGTCCCTCTTGTAAATGAGTCCCCGTGACTCAACGAGGCTAGCCTGTATAAATAAAGGTTGAATGAATGAAAAAAAGACACCGCATGACACAGTAAAAACTATACCAATAAGCACATTTAGACAGTTACATGTTGCATGTTGAGACTGAGGCAGGGAGGATTCTGTCCATGAGACATTCCAGATAGCGACAGTCTGACCAGCCGGCCTCCGATAACGCTCATAGAAAAGTTCTCCGGGGGGGGGGGGTAGCAGACAAGACAAGAGAGCAGCTGTTTTGTCCACAGTAAAGCACATCTCAGGAGAAATTAGATATCCAGCCTTTTTCAAGGCTGTTTCCAAGGGAGTCAGATAAGAATTGACAAATATTTTCATTTCAGGCTCACATTGTAATTTCTGTAGCCTTCAGTCTGTAAGGGCGACTCTGTTCCAAGTGATCCAATTCGGGACTTTTTCCACTGATCCAAGCTCTGACCTCAGATGTTGACCACAGCGTGCAGAGTCCCAGTCCGAGGGTGATCTGTTCACCCTCTGGATAAGCTCGCAAACAGCTGATTTCTCGAGGTCACCGCGCAGACCAGACGTCGGGTGCTCCAGGCATTAAGTCCTGCTGAAGTCTCCCTCTTTTGCGATAGACCAGTGCTCCACAAACGCCAAAAAGCAAAGCGCTGCCATCATAATCCAATATAATCCAGATTCTTCACCTCCACAGAGCACAGCACAGAGAGCGAGACGCACACCATCCACACCCACAGGAATCCATGGCGTATCCTCTTGTCACTCTGTGAGGGTGGACCGGCTCCCCTTTGCCGTTCTTCTGTAGAAATCTTGTTCGTAGAATCGAATGCCCAAACCTCCAATCCATCTTAATTTGCGTTCGAGGTGCTTAGCTGAGGAGCTGCAGGCAGCAGGGGGGGGGAAGGACGGGAGAGGGAAGGACTAGCGACTGCCTCCGTCGAGAGCCAAGGTTGAAATATCTGAAGCAACACTTCCCCAACTTTAACATCGAAAACAGGCCTGATGTCCTGAAGTCAGCTATTGGCAGGGCAGTAGAAAAAGGATATCTGGAACAAGTTACTGGGAAAGGAGCTCAAGGAACATTCCATCGCTCTTCAAAAGTCCCAAGCCAGACAAGGATATAGTGGAGACTGAATCGCTATGCCTCGCCGCTCTCTTCGCCCCTGAGAATGATGCCATGTAGGAGTAAGTGGACTTTTTACTGACTGCAGATGGACTTGTGCTTACAAACTCAAAATTCTGCGTGACACCCATCAAATCTTGTTTTTCAGTAGTTTCTTCAAACTGACAAACCACAAAATCGGTTTACCAGCCCCAGACAGAAAATTTATCTTAAATGCACTTTTGTTCAGTGAAAAACCCAGATAGGATTATTCGGTTAATATTTATTTTATTAATAGTATTATTATTTATTTTACTAATAGTGTTATTATTTATCTCCTGACTTTTGTTCTGTGAAGAGAGAGGTTTATTTGGTTATTTATTTTATTAATAGTGTTATTATTTACTATCTCCTGACTTTTGTTCTGTGAAGAACCCAGAGAGGGTTATTTGGTTATTAATAGTGTTATTATTTATTTTATTAATAGTTTTATTATTTATCTCTGGACGTTTGTTCTGTGAAGAACCCAGAGAGGGTTATTTGGTTATTTATTTTATTAATAGTGTTATTATTTATTTTATTAATAGTGTTCATTATTGATTTTATTAATAGTGTTATTATTTATCTCTAAAAAAAAAAGTGGTCCTCCTTAATTTATATCGTCTGCAGAGACTCGAAGAAACACACCGACCACAGGTTCAGACCCATCGATGAAGCTGCAGCGGAACTCAGAGAGGATCTGCTGAGATCCATGAAACCACTGAAGGAGAAGCTGGAGGTCAAGAAGAAAGTTCAGTCTGAGTTTGATCAGACAGCAGAACATGTGAAGGTCCAGGCTCGACTCACAAAGAGGCAGATTAAGAAGCAGTTTAAGAAGCTTCACCAGTTTCTAACAGAGGAAGAGGAGGCCAGGCTGGCTGCTCTGAGGGAGGAAGAGGAGCAGAAGAGTGGGCTGATGGAGAATATGGAGGCTCTGAGCAGAGAGATGGCAGCTCTTTCAGACACAGTCAGAGCCACAGAGGAGGAGCTGAGACAGTGTTGCCAGGTGAGAAATGTAGGATTATCGTACTAGAGCCCTGAAATTATCGTATTTTGAGGGAAATTATCGTACGCCCGTCAAAACCAAAATAACAAGTATGCACTATAGTCACTCTGTTGTTGAATTGCGTCTAACAGGCACTCACAGCTTTGTGGCGTCAGTACGGGTGGGAACCATAGACAATAATACGTATTAATGTCTGGTGGCAACTAATGAGCCCGCCCCCCTGCGCTTCTTGTTTTGTTTCATGGCGGTTTTAATTTAATAACTCAACTAAATTCTGTCTATTAAGTTTGTTTTTTCAAGGAAATAATAACTTGATCTTTAGCTTTAATGATATCACTACTAAAAACATCCCTAATTGTAAATTTAATATTAATTTTATTTATTTATTTTTGTTAATGCATTCTTTGTTTCATGCCCTGGACATCCCATAAAGACATGTTGAACCATTTCAGGGAGATTGCTGGTGCACATGTCACAAAAAAGTCCTGTTGCAAGCTTTCCAATTATTTTTGAGAGATTTATTAAGGTCTGTGTGTCCTGTTCTAATGCGAGTAAGTTCCTGTTTCTTCCTGCTTTCCTTGTATTTCCTACCTTTTTTGTTGTGTAAATGTCTTCCTGTATCAGTAATGTCCCAGGTTTCTTGCCATATTTTCTTAATATATTTCTTAATTATCATTTAACTTTATATAAATGTTCTCTCATTTTCATCACTTCTTCCAGACCGGTGTCACACGAGACACGGCTCTGCTTTTTCTTCTTTTCTAACTCATGGGGCGGGCGCAGCGGGCTATTCAGCCAATCATGGCCGTTGTTCTGAGGCAAACGGACTCAAGTCACTCTTAGGTCGCATTTAGAAAAGCACGATTGGCTGGAATTTCAAGATGCATTCAGGGTTCACAAAAAAACTCTGACAGACAGTTGCGACAGGCTGATGGAAACCGATCACAACTACACATTCAAGGAACGGTCAAATTATCATATTTTTGGCCTTTTTCGGGATTATTGATCGTACATCGTACAGAAGGTAAAATTATCGTACAAATATGATAATTATCGTACACCTGGCAACACTGAGCTGAGAGCTGAAGTGAAAAGAAACGTCCAGGGCCGGATTAACAACCCCAGGGGCCCCTGGGCACCGAAGCTCACAGGGCCCCCTCCCTAACCAAACACCCATTTTACTATATATATATATATATATATATATATATATATATATATATATATATAATTTAGCATTGTATGTAAACTACATTTTGAAATGTATTTATTAATTACCTATATGAACTGTGATTTTTTTAAAAGATGGACAAGGTTGTATGTTTGCATAGTGTAAAGTAAATTCACAATTATGTATTTATTTGTACGTGTCAATTGTACACTTTTGTTTATAACTATCAATAATTAAACATGGTTCACCACTACACTGGAAATTATTGAATAATTTGAACTTCTGTTTGAATTTAATGCTATGAACTTTTTCCTTTTTGTTACATTTACTATGAATTTCTCACAGGGCAGATTAGAGCCAACATGGAGGACTCACCAACATATATTATTATTATTATTATACATATAATATTGTCCAGTATGTGATGCTGCAGTCATGTTACTGAACTCCCACTGATGGGCTAACCTGGTTCCACCACAGCAGCAGGATCCTCAGACAGAACAGCTGGTGGGATGTCCTGGTATCTGCAGCCCTCTCTCCATTTCTTTCTTCATGGACATGGAGCTGTGAAATTATGTTGTGCCCTTTCCTCAGCAGAACGCTCCTCCAGTGGAGACTTTCTGGACAGACTGCAGGAAGTTCCTAAACAAACAACAGGTTTATCAGTATTATCAGTAAAAAGAGATTATTAAATCATTTTTAAGACTGAGAATGTGTACAATTATTAGCTCTGTTGTTATTGCCTAACTAACCTATTCAATAATTCTTCAAACTGTGACATTCATTCATAATGGAATGAAAGAGAACATAAACAGAAATTATATAATAATGAAAACTAGAGACATTAAAACATTTTAAAAGACACAGAGAACTTTAAATGGATTAAGAATGTTAATAAGTGTTGGATTTGAGTGCAATGTAAGTGCAATCCATGGCAGGAGTTGAATCCACATCTGAAAAGGGATGCAAGCTTTTCACAACATATGCTGTTGTAACTGTTCTGTGTCTCTCTTCATTCAGTTGAGTTTACACTGATGTATTTACCTTGGACACTGGTGAACAGTGAAGCCATTTCAGGTCGTTTGTCTAAGAAGAAAAAAACGAGCTAACGTTAGCATCGTGTTTGTATTGAGCTGACTTACCGCTTTAAGCGGAGTATAACTTGTTAGCTGCCTTAATGTTGGTATGAGATGTAGTTTATAGTTTATTTATTTACCATCATGGAGCCAAAGAGGTAGCGATCAGCGAAAAGTTCGGCGGAGCGTTTTGCAGACGGACCACTCTGTACTTCCGGTCGGATACGAAGCGAAAATAATCCGGTGGAGCGCGTCAAAGACGGGACACTATTTTACTTCTCCACCCTCCTTTGCATGATAGAAAATTATTGCAAGTGCTGCACTGACCTGACTGGTCATTTTTTATTAATTAGTACGCTTTCGATCGCAGATGCACACTTCCGGTGGATTCTTCTTCGTTGGTTTTCGGCGGTGGCTACTTCCGGTCGGCTAACTAGCATCGAAAATAGGAATCGCAAATTAATATTTTGAACGATTCCGGGAAACCGGACAGTTAGTCCCGGTTCCGAACGATTCTCGAAGCCCAACCCTATTTAAAATCTAAGGATATTTTATTTTCTTTCTTCCCCAAAACTGCAGTGGGCTCCCTGCGTCGCACTGGACCCCATGGTGAGCATGGCCCCCTGGGCCTGGGCCCAGTCGGCCCTGCTGATAATCCGGGCCTGGAAACGTCCATCGTTAAACGGGGGTGGAGGCCTCCGGGTTCAACTGTCCCCCTCTTACAATGCTATGATTGCTAGTATCACTAAGCCCTCTGTGAATAGCAAATAACCATCAGGGTGCTAACGATCCATCGTTAGGCTGATGGTCCTCCTTGATCATGTGAGCAGCTGGTTTCGGCTGTCATCAGCCAACTGGTTGATCCACTGTGGGAGGGTGCTATTTATAAGACTGAGCTGAATACAGCAACTCAGACTGAAGAAGTCTTTCGGACGAAAGACGAAACTTTTGCTTCGTTTTGTTTTATTTTTTTGAATGTCCAGAGGACCAGACTTAGCTTTTTTAGATAAAATAAAAAAATAAAGTATTTAAAAGTGTTACACAGATTCTATACAATATTAATACATAATACAGACGGGTACATACCAGATACTGGTAGCATACTGGTTATATAACCGGTATGTATATTTTGTACCAGGCTATAGTATGAAGTGACATGTTATCCTGTACTTAACTGGTATGTACCTGGTACCTATGCAACGAAAGACTAAACATTTCTACGTTTTTGTTTTGTTTTTTAAATGTCCAGAGGCCAGACGTAGATTTTTAGATACATTAAAAAATCTGTAAGTTTTGTTTCTGTTTTTATCTCTTTTCAGTTATTCCCCGGTTTCTCACAAAGTCTCATATTTTGAACTGTTCTTTGAGCCAACATAGGGCCCTCAACCTTCTTACAGTGGTTGCATTAATTCTTTCTGGTCAGTTTTCCTTCACTTATGTGATTTCGGAAATTACGCATTACATCAGCTACTTCACCATTTGACCACTTTTTCTTTGCCATTCTTCTGGATCCTAGACTTGCTTGACTTTTTCTCTAGAAAACATGGAGGACACAGAAAAAAATCATGTATTTAGTATATGGGCAAGTCAACATTCATCAGAACTTTAAACAAAGTATTTATAAGATTACAGTCCGAGGGAAACTCATAAAAATCAAAATTAAAATTTTATTTTGTTACATGTTTTTCCCATGATGTAAACACATGGATTAGATGTCTTGCTCATGGAGCCAATGCAGCCCCTCAGTAAACCTTAATGTTTTGTGTGCAATATATTAAATTAGGTAAGAGTTACACTGTGGAGTTGAACACAGGGAGTGTTAACAGTGATTGTCTGAAGAAGCACAGTGTTACAGATTGAGGAGAGTGGAGGGAGTAGTTTCATCCACCACCAAGTGCAAAGGTGGAGATAGAAGTTGGCCAATGGCAGCCTTGGCCAATACAGATACATTTTCGGAATCTCCATCATTTGACAAAACTATATTTTTACGCATTCTAAAAACTAAGAAGCAGAGTTTCCTCAAATGACTAGGATGGTCAGTTTATGTTAATGTATGTTGGTGGACATCTTTGATTTTGATGAGGAAATACAATTTTCAAAAGTCTTTCCTTATGATATGTAGCCACATATGTTCAACTGAAATTGTGTGTGTTTATGTATGTGACTGTTTTGTGGTTTTTAAGGACAGTGTTTTGTCAGGACAGTAATGAACTGTAATCTGATTGATTGTCTGATTGTTTATAGCGTATGACGGTCCTAACAAACCACTGTCCATAAAAACCACAATACACTCCCATACACACATAATTGAACATTCATTCAATTCAACCTTTATTTATACAGGCTAGCCTTGTTGAACCACAGGGACTCATTTACAAGAGGGACCTGTCTTACTCACACCCAGGGTCAATTTTCAACAAACATTAAGGTTGATGAAACCACACGCAACAATTAATTCTGTTTAGGAACACAAGAACTAAAATGTACCTTGGTGTTCGTGTTTAAAGGAAGTTGATCAGTCTTCTGGCTGCCTGCGATCTCCTGACTCTGGGCGTGTTCATATGTCATCTGTAACAGATCATTTATACTTATCTTTAGAGGAAATTCTATATTTTGATGATAGCTGCTGTCACATGTAAACCAACAAACATTACATGATTGTTTGTTTTTGGCCAAAGTATCCATCTCACATAAAGGAAAGATGGATGGACAGAGTATTTACAAAACTCCTCTCATGATGGGTGGACTAAAATGAAATTAAAATTAGCTGAATGAAAGAAAACTATAAATTTAAAAACTGTGACTAATAATATTGAAGTCATACTTAACAATCCCTGCATTATTTATATAATTGATATCTATGTCATATACATACACACAAATATACATATATACATGTATATAAGCATATCATATATGCATATTCATATACAGTGTACCCGTATTTTCCGGTGTATAGGTCGCACCTTTTTATGGGTTTTTTCAAGGCCTGCGACCTATACACCGGTGCGACCTATATATGGCTTGTTATCACTTTCGGCGAAACAAATTTTTAAATCCAGCTCATTTCACAATTACGTTCATTTATTAAGGAAAAGTTCAGCTCAGACATATATTTGCTATAATTTTTATCAAACAAATAATTGTTTTTAAGTGTTAATCTTCTTAAAAGCCTTGCTGTGCGCTCCTGTGGCAGACATTTGCAGCAGAGCTAAACGTAGGTGCGACCTATACACCGGTGCGACCTATCTAGGGATTTTTCCAATTCTTTGGCAATAATTGGATGGTGCGACCTATACACCGGTGCGACCTATACACCAGAAAATACGGTATATACATATATGCATATACATGTATATATGCATATATACATATACTGTACAGATAGACATATCCATGTAAATATAACATGTTCAACTGAAATTGTGTGTGTTTGTATGTGTGACTGTTTTGTGGTTTTAATGGACAGTTGTTTGTTAGGACAGCCATACGCTATAATCAGCCACTCAGATAACAGCTCATTACTGTCCTGACAAAACACTGTCCTTAGAAACCACAAAACAGTCACACACACAAACACACACAATTTCAGTTGAACATGTTATATTTACATGCCTATTACATGTATATATAAGTGCATATATACATGTATATGTAAGTGCATATATACATGTATATGTAAGTGCATATATACATGTACTGTATATGCAAATGCATTTAAACATGTAAATGCATATATGTATATATACAAGAATATGCATATATGTACATATGCATAAACATATAGATGTATATATATATGCATATACATATACTGTACAGATAGACATATACATGTAAATATAACATGTTCAACTGAAATTGTGTGTGTTTGTGTGTGTGACTGTTTTGTGGTTTTAATGGACAGTGGTTTGTTAGGACAGCCATACGCTATAATCAGACAATCAGATTACAGCTCATTACTGTCCTGACAAAACACTGTCCTTAGAAACCACAAAACAGTCACACACACAAACACACACAATTTCAGTTGAACATGTTATATTTACATGCCTATTACATGTATATGTAAGTGCCTATTTACATGAATATGTAAGTGCATATATACATGTAAATGCAAATGCATATAAAAATGTAAATGTATATATGTATATATACATGAATTTGCATATATGTACATATGCATATACATATACATGTATATATGCATATACATATACTATACAGAGACATATACATGTAAATATAACATGTTCAACTGAAATAGTGTGTGTTAACATGTTCAACTGAAATAGTGTGTGTTTGTGTATGTGACTGTTTTGTGGTTTTTATGGACATTGTTTTGTTAGGACAGCCATACGCAGTGTTTTTCAACCTTTTTTGAGCCAAGGCACAGTGTTTTCATTGAAAAAATCACGAGGCACACCACCAACCAAAATTGTAAAAAAGATACTCTGTATCCGCCTATATTAAATATATACCGGTAGTCATTCTCATCAAAGTGTCTTGAATAGGAATTAAATAAACAGCTTCTCACTGCATACCAAGCACAACGGAGTCGGTCTTGTTGCGTCCCTGGTAAAAGTAAATCCAAACGAAATGTACTGTCTCATTTACGGACACGCCTACTGAATTGATTGACAGGTCGGGTGGGAGAAAAAAATTAGAGAGCCGGCAGCTTCTGCCGCAGCGGTGTTCTGTGTTTATATGTTAATAAAAAGTTCTAAAAAATAAAATAAAAACAAGGAGCGCTGGTCCTGCAGCCCACACATCAGACAGGAAATCTGCAGAACCTCGCGCAACCACGTTAGAGCCGAGTTTAATTCGCTCGTGACAAATTCATTCATTTCCTCATCATTTCAGTCATGGAGTCAGTGGAGGAGGAAGCGATCACTTGACTTTTGGCAAAAAAAAAACAAAAGAAAAGTCCAGAGCAGGGATGAAGAAGAGGAATTTAATAAATTTGTGTCGCATACAAAACAGTCCGGCACCAGGCAGTTTATTGTGCGACAACGCGCTTGCGTTCGCGGTCGTAAAAATTGAGCTTTCCGCGTACATGCCCTGCGGGGATACGCGTGCGCCTCTGCGTACGAACGGCGTAGAGCGGCGTACGGCTGAACGCAGATAATTAATTCGTTTTCAAAAAATCTTTTTAGACCAGTTAAGTGAAATTGGATAATTTCTACGGCACACCTGACCATCACTCGTGGCACACTAGTGTGCCACGGAACAGTGGTTGAAAAACACTGCTATAAACAGACAATCAGATTACAGCTCATTACTGTCCTGACAAAACACTGTCCTTAAAACCCCAAAACAGTCACACACACAAACACACACAATTTTAGTTGAACATGTTATATTTACATGCCTATTACATGTATATGTAAGTGCCTATTTACATGTATATGTAAGTGCCTATATACATGTACAGTACAGTATATGTAAGTGCATATATACATGAATATGTAAGTGCATATATACATGTAAATGCAAATGCATATAAAAATGTAAATGCATATATGTACATATGCATAAACATATAGATGTATATATCCATAAACATATACATGAATATATATATGCAATCACACGAGACATTGTTGCAGATTTGACGACATGCAAGGAGATATGGAGTCTGTGAGTAACTTCAGAGAACACAGTTCAGCAGTTATTCAGCTGGGCGTTATCCGAGGCACGCACAGAGATCTCTGGGGGAGGGATGGGGGGGAGGTCAGCAGGGCACTTCAGCTCTCCGCTCCAGGAGAATAATTTCCAAACAGGCCTCTTTTCAAGGACGTGTGCAGAAACCAGATTAGATAGTCTTTTTGTTTATTCCAATCCAGACCACAGTGTACTTTCTCACTGCAGCCTTCCAAGTCCAGACGCTGTTTCAGGGCCAAAATTCCAAATCATATGAGGTTCCGTTCTATGAACCCCCATCCATGCCCTGTTGGGGCCCGGGCGGCTGTAAACGAGTTCCAAAGCGCCCAGGTCCGCGGTAGTCCACCGACGCACCCAACGTGCGATTGAGCTCATACAACAGCTGGGATGAGTTGCTCACGGCCCGGATCAGAGAATCATGCTGATCAGGGAGTTTCGCCAGCGCGCTGATAGCCGCCGAAGCTCTCCTCAGCTTCAGGTAGCAGACAGCTCCGCCGATGCCAAAAAGGTACAGTAATGTATTTTTCACCACAGAAAAAGCATACAAAATACAAATCTCTTACTAAACAGTTCTCAACCATAATCAGCCAATTATGTCAACCATGAACACTTCTCAAAGAGCAACAGCTATTGACATCAATCAGTAGCAAATCAGCAGCAATTCACATCCATCCATCATCAGCAAATGATGTCAACCATGAACACTTCTCAAAGAGCAGCAACTATTGACATCAATCATTAGCAAATCAATAGCAGTTCACAATAAATGTTTCCTGTTCTCTTTTAACCAGCAGATTGCAGGTTTTTAAAAGCTTAAATTTACCACAATGTGACTGTAATTACTCATTCTGGCCGCTATAGATGCGCTGTTGACTCTAAGGCTGCGTTGACTACCGCTAATTCCGTTAGCTTGAAAACGAAGACGGTGAAAAATCAACTTTTTGGATGAGTTTTAGCCTGGATGTGACAATCGCTTAAACAAACGTTCATTTAAGAGACAAATCGATTTGATTAAAATGTTTAGAACAGGTTCTGTGAACTTTCAGATATTAAAAAAAAAACAAAACGATATTTTTCCTTTTTTTTTCTACCGGGGTCACGTCACTTCCGGTGACGTGTCGTACGTGATGCCTTCACGGACTTTGACGTACCGTTGGAATTTTGTACGAACGGACTCTTTAATCGCTCTAAAACACTTGTAAATATCTCAAAACACTGCGTTTAAACAGTTTCTGATCATATTTCATGCATAGAAACGAACCAAGCCAGACAATCTGTCAGAATTGTGTGAACAAAACTGAAATTTGACGACCAGCACCGCATGTCACGTGATCGCTTTGAACCAATCACAGCACGACAAATGTACATGTATGGCTTTCAAGATGGGAGCTAGCTAGCTGTTAGTGTAACTTTTCGGACTCTGTACAACTCAATAAAAATGCTTAAAACATTGTAGTACTTCTCTAAAGTATGGCAAAACAAATTTGAACAGCGTCACTGAGCCACGCTCAGTAAGAACAGCTTATTTACTGATGAAACCACTGACTCATCCAGAACCGAGTCCAACCTTATCAAAACCAGGCCGACGTAGAACCATCCCTACCGCGGCTGACACAAGCTTCAGAGCAGGAGAATGTGTTCTATTTCTGTCCACAATGTAAACTACCATACACAAGAAACTTTGCAGATGTCGAAACAGAGCTTATTAGGCCAGTTTGACACGGCGGTCAAACGTAGATGCGCTTTTATCTGTGACATGTCAGCAAAGAGTCCAAACGACTCAGAACCAGAACCATACAGCAACATCAAATTTTAACCCAAAAACTTCAACAAACGTTTAAAAGTTGAGTAAAGACAATTCTTCAGCTTCAAGTGACATTAACCAGCAGTTTCCTGTAGCCTTGTGTCTTATGATATTTTATTTTAAATATGCAGGACTCGGGAAAAAGGTCGGTACAATGAAAACACACTCTCAGAACTGTGTACTTCAGTATGCTTTAATAAAAAGTTGCCACAGATACAATGAAACTCTGCAAAGCATAAAAATGCTCAAAACAACACATACTGTTATTTGCTAGGGTTAAGCATCAATTTTAAACCCCGCCACGAACAACAGAAAAAGCCTCAAGCTTTCACACACACTCAAAAAAAAGGCATTGAAATAAAAAGATCAGAATCCCTCACCGTTGAATGCAAACGAGGAGGCCGCTTCGTTCAGTGGGAGATATGTTCTTCAATGCAAAACCGGGCGTTGATCAGACCCTCGGTAGACCTCGGAAATCCATCCGAGCGCCTCCTTATTTTATACCTTTGAGGTGTGTGAATGTGTATGCGTGGTGCGTGTGCGTGCGTGTCTATAATGACTTCACTCTCATCTTAACACAAACATGTTTTTGTGTGAGTCGGTGCAAGGCACGGGTGAGGGATAACATTTGTTATTTTGACTAGATTGTTGCATCTTTTGCCAATAAAGACAAAGTTATATGTGAAAAAGAGTAGGGCCCGTACCTCTTCCACATAATCAGTGTCTTCAAAGCAAAAGCTGCCTCACTAAAAAGATAAATTTGATAAAATAGTCAGAAAGCATAATATTTCTCTGGTTTATCTCATTCCTCATCCCACCCTTTGATTTTTGACTAATTTTGAAAATTTTGTCCTATGACCTCATAGGGCACTCGCAATCTTCATTCCAGAGCTGTGTTATAAACCAATCTAATTATACGATCTTTTGTGCATTTAATATAAAAACATGTGCACACGTTACACAAAGTTAATACTACTAAGCAAAGCACTAAAATTAGCAAAGGAGGGACTGCATATGCTCGCGCCGTCGATGACATTCCTGTGAATATGTCCCACCAATGGTGGGCCGACGCTTGTTCGATGAGTTTAGCCGCATGCAAAACCTTCCCCTGTGCTATGTATGTGGACACTGTTAAATCAGAAACGTTAGACTTATGGGATTCAATCATCTGTTTTAGCTCCATGGAATCGTTCAACGCGCGCTTGAAACGAGCCAGGGAGACCCGCCAAGGTACATGCAGAAATTGCCACTGTACCTCAGTCAGACGGGTGCTTGAACTGTAATTGGTTAATCGATAAGTCTGGTTGTTCCAACTCCACAAGTGAACACCATACAAACAGCCAGAGAAAGGCACCGTGGGTAATTGTGGATGGCTCTTAATTGTTGCTACGCATAACGTGTGTGGTCCGATCTGCCATAGCATGTCCCTAGCTGGTTCATGAACCCAATCACACAACACCCCATCTCTGGTTATACACGGGTTAATGTGACCTGTTTGCAACATACATATCACTCCTTTGTCTGCAGTCTCGCACAGTTGCATGTCATAAGTGAAGTTTGTCCTTGGCTCAAACCATTCACCTTTTATTTTCAAAAACCAATACCCTTGTACAGTAATTACAGGTAAAACATGATACTTGCATACTGTAGTTGTGTCATTAATCAGATATTGTACCCAATGTCCCTCACACATTTTTTCATCACATTTTGTCATTTCTGGTTTCAAAACCAACCAATATGTACTCGAGATGTTCCACAACCTGCGCCATTCATGATGATTCTTCGTCGTCACCACCCTTTGGAAGCGCTCCTTCTGCACCTGTGCATGTAAGGATTGTAGACTACACGTGGTCCAATTCAAAGCCTGTGTCAAGTTCTGAAGTATCTCTTCTGTTTCACCCCACATTTTTAATTGCCAGTCCAGTCCTTTAAGGAGCAGTTTGGCAGTCTCTACTTGGGTCATTACCACTGATGGCATCCACACCCCAACCTGATGGATTGCTGTCGATGTATGCTGCCCCGTAGTGGACAACATGGATCTGGTCACCTCGCCATCAATTGTATTTGACAAACCCAAGACAGTTCCAGTTCCTCCCAGTAAGGTGTCATACCACGCCCTTTTAATTCTCGAGCAACGTGGTAAAGGTGGGAACAGCACCTTCCAATGTACAGTCATGGTTATTGGGACATCATGCCCTCTGAAGCATTTTGGGCACATGTAAATCGGACAGTCACTGGCAACTTGACTAACCCAGCAAAGGTTATTGGATGTACAGGTCAGGTTGCTTTTTATTTTTGTCTGAAGCATCTTTGCTCGTACAACAACATGAGGTTTTTCTACCTCACTCAGCATTTGTCCTGGTGTTGAGGAGCGCACGCGAGGCTGACCAGGAACACGGTGCCCAAACAGCCGATACTGCCATTTGGTTGGCGCTTGCCACGACCGCGGTCATCTTGGCCCCGTGATGAACTCGATCCGCCCGTCAACAAAGACCAGGGAAACATCAAGCTGTGGAAACAAGAAATACTGCTTACAGACAGAGAAAGATCAATTAGTTTTCTCTCAAATAACATTTTTTTGACAGGTACATTTATCCATTTTTCCTCTCCGGAATACAACATTGAAACTGTTGCATCTGTTCCTTGTAAAGCAAAAAGGCGTTCAATTCAAGATCAACTGGACTTTATTTGTAACAGAAGACGTTTCGCTCATCATCCGATAAGCTTTCTCAATTCTTTGAAGACTGTGAGAGGGAGAGAGAAGTTATAAGCAAGCTGGGCCACTGATACACACCAAACTAGGTAAATTGGAAGCTAACACACACACATATTTGGGATAACACGTGCCTGTGACCCATTCAAAGTTCAGTGTGTGAAAAAGCAGAGCTTACAGAAAGCACACACACATCCTACTGTATGTAAATTGACAAAAAACACTTCACACATTGATACCAGGGACCTGTCAAAGTCTTTGTTAATCTAATTCACAAGTGAGGCTCCTCTGTTCTCATCAGGTGGGATGCGTCTTGGAAAACAGCTGCAGGTCCGCACCATAAGTTTTAGAAAGTTGAAATCTGACAAAACCAGACTGTGTGCACGTGGATTTGCAAAAGGAGTCACGCACCAACATATGTTGGTTGCAAGCTGAGGTAACACATACATGTAAATTGACAGATCACACCTTAACAGTAGGGGGTTCCCTTGAAGTCTCTGACAGAAGACACACAAATGTATGTAAATTGATAAAAACACCTCACAGCCCAACAACAGAGGTAAAAAAAAAAAAAAAAAAAAAAATTGCTAGTCTAATTCATAGACAAGACACCTCTATTCCCATCCGGTGTTTTTGATTTATCATGTCCTGGACGACTGAGAATCTTCACCAGCATCTGTTCCTTGTGCTATTTTGTCTCCTTTTTCCAGCACCAAAGGGCTGTCATTTTGATGTATACAGACCACGCCCAGCTCCCCTTGATAATCTGCATCAATGACCCCTGCTTGAATGGTGTCAGGGGTGCTGTACACATTAATCATTCGATTTAGGGGAGTGATACTTGGTGCAATTGGTCTGTTATTCAGTTGAGACACATCCTGTGACAAATTTAACTTCCAGTTTGTTAAAAACATGTTTGTCATTTAATTTTCACAACATCTCTTTCAACAATCCATTCATTCTCTCAATCAGCCCAGCAGCCTGTGGATAATATGAAATATGATATACCCACTCAACATGTTTCTCTGCTGCCCACTCTTTTACCTGCCTGCATGATCACCATGTGCACAGCCTTTAATTCAGCCCACTGACTGCTTCCTCCCTCCCCCATTTCTTCCAGGGTCTTATTCTGCGCCAGATCAAAAACACCTGCTTTCCATCTACGCTTTCCAGACTTTACTGGGGACTCTGCCAACTGTCCAACTTCAAAAACCTGTTCTCTTTCCTCAGGAATGTCAACAACTTGCTCATGCAAAACAGATACTCCCTTCTCTCCTGGTTTAGCCCGTTCAAACACATACCACTTCCATTTAATAATGTTGGCTTCCTGAACTGTTCCTTTGTGATGCTGCACTTTTTCAATGATAGATACAGTGTCTGGTACAGCTGATGTCAAAGGAGGCGTGTGTTTATTAAGCTGCCTGTAATCCACAGTCATTCTCCATGAACCATCTGACTTTCTGACTGGCCAAATGGGATTATTCCAGGCAGTAGTGCATGTTTATAACACTCCAGCCTCCACATAATCTTTGATGGTGTCAGCAATTTCATCGTGACCCCCAGGGATACGATACTGTTTCATGCTTACTGTCTTAGTTGCCAAAGGAATGGGAAAAGGAGGCATTTTCACTTTTCCCACCAACACAGATTTAAAGGTACTATCTGCGATTTCTGCAAAGCCCTGAAACTTAGAAAAATTTTGAACAGAGACCGTTCTCCCTCCTCCCCCTTGCACTCTGGGTGACCTGCAACTCCGCCTCCTTAGCTCCTCCTCCACAGCTTGGCTGTCTCGTGAACGCGCATGCTTGTAAACACAGTTGTAATGGCGTCGGCTCAGTCAAAACACCGGTAAGGATAGACTATTTGCTTCTCAAATCTTTGCGTATTTGTAATAAAGTATCGTAAATTATGTATAACCCTTTCAATAAGTTATGTGTAGCTCTTACTTTGTGTTACATTTTATCTGTGTTATGCAGTTTTGAAACATTGTCGATGGGCTTCCGATGAGGATTTTACACCCAGAGGTGTACTTCTACGTCCGAAGAAGAGGAACCCAGGAACACAGGATGTTCTCATAGTCACCATGTTTTCATGCAAACATTAAAATGATGATTGGATGAACAGTACTGTTGCTTTGTCTTATTCTTCATGAACATGCAGTGAAATAATTTTCTATTTGAAAGAACACAGCGACAAAATCTTTTTTATTTATTTATTTAGACAATAAATACACAAAAAACCTAAATAAATATGTGACAAGGATCATCAAACCGTTACATAACGCAGACTTAAATAACCATAAATAAAGCACTGAGCATCCACCCTGATGTTAAATACTCTGTTGTGTACTTAGTTTGATTTAAATAACTTTTTAATAAAACTGGACAGAAATTAAACAGAACTTAATTAACTCCAAATTCTTCCAAACCTGCAGCCTTCAGGGCAACAGAACAGCAAGCAGGGCCCAGGTGACTGATCTGGTCTTCACTTAAGTGGGTCAGGTCAGTAAATATGTGCAGCTTCTCCAGATTGTCAGCTTGTCCAAACATCTAAAGTCCATAGAGAACCACCTGATCTCCACTCTTTCATTTGTGTATATATATAATATATATATATATATATATATATATATATATATATATATATATATATATATATATATATATATTATAAATATAGGTATCTATATGTATATATATATATATATATAGTTATAAATATAGGTATCTATATAAATAAATAACTATATTTATAACTACTGTATATATACTATATATATACTGTATATCTATATATCT
>JBBPBX010000560.1:18304-28377 GCA_038048925.1 Garcialebias charrua
AAATACTTTTGTTCAAACTCTGTCTGTGTTTGAGAAGCACAAACTCACAAAGGAAACTCAAGCTGCAATGATTAAAACCACAAAATATTTCTATATGCATGTCCAGTTTGACATCTGGAATGTTATCTGAACAAAATATGAAAACACATCACAACATTTTATTTAAATGTTGGCTACATATAGGTGTTTCCATGTAAACAAGAAACAACTGTTGTGTTCAAGTGTTGTTTTGACAAAGTTACAAGAGAGGCTGACGGACACAAAAAGACAAGAGTAGAGAGAAGTTTATATTATTCATACCCACAATGCACTTCCCCCCACTTGTCCCAACTCGCCATACCCTCTTTAATATCCATCTTCCACTGTGGATAATTTGCTTTGTTTTCTCCGTTCTATCACTCAGCCAAGCATTTAGAGTAAATTCATGCATTTCCTCTCTTCCATGAATTAATCAGTCCATCTCCGATGCTTTTACAGTAACAGCCATTCGCAGTGGGGTTGACCACAAAAAAGACACAAGGTACAAAATATTCATTGTCTCAACAGGGAATTCAAACAATAAGTTCGATACATGAAACTTTGAGAGACGCAAAGTGGAAAAACCACAAGTCCCTCCACTTATGCTGCTTGTTCTAAACCAGAACTTTATGCGGTCTAAAGTTTCCAGCTAATGCTGTAATGAACTACTGAGTGGTTTCGTGCAAAACGACACCCCGTATCTGCTAAATCTGAATTAGACGTCAAATTAGAGAGAACATTAAAAGTGCCACAAAGAATCCTTTGCAAGTGCGTTTTAAAGACGGCACTGCTGCAAAAACAGGTCGGATTCTGTTAGACAGTGCTCGGGAAAACGTCCACAAAACATTGTCTGTAAACACAACTCAACGCAACCTCCACAAAGTTGGTTAAAGCTCTATCTATTGCTGCTGATCTGTTTTGTGTTGCTGCTGATCTGTTTTGTGTTGCTGCTGATCTGTTTCATGTTGCTGCTGATCTGTTTCATGTTGCTGCTGATCTGTTTCGTGTTGCTGCTGATCTGTTTTATGTTGCTGCTGATCTGTTTTGTGTTGCTGCTGATCTGTTTCATGTTGCTGCTGATCTGTTTCATGTTGCTGCTGATCTGTTTTCATGTTGCTGCTGATCTGTTTCATGTTGCTGCTGATCTGTTTCATGTTGCTGCTGATCTGTTTTGTGTTGCTGCTGATCTGTTTCATGTTGCTGCTGATCTGTTTTGTGTTGCTGCTGATCTGTTTCATGTTGCTGCTGATCTGTTTCATGTTGCTGCTGATCTGTTTTGTGTTGCTGCTGATCTGTTTTGTGTTGCTGCTGATCTGTTTCATGTTGCTGCTGATCTGTTTTGTGTTGCTGCTGATCTGTTTCATGTTGCTGCTGATCTGTTTTGTGTTGCTGCTGATCTGTTTCATGTTGCTGCTGATCTGTTTTTGCTGCTGATCTGTTTCATGTTGCTGCTGATCTGTTTTGTGTTGCTGCTGATCTGTTTCATGTTGCTGCTGATCTGTTTTGTGTTGCTGCTGATCTGTTTCATGTTGCTGCTGATCTGTTTGATGTTGCTGCTGATCTGTTTGATGTTGCTGCTGATCTGTTTGATGTTGCTGCTGATCTGTTTGATGTTGCTGCTGATCTGTTTGATGTTGCTGCTGATCTGTTTGATGTTGCTGCTGATCTGTTTGATGTTGCTGCTGATCTGTTTGATGTTGCTGCTGATCTGTTTGATGTTGCTGCTGATCTGTTTGATGTTGCTGCTGATCTGTTTGATGTTGCTGCTGATCTGTTTGATGTTGCTGCTGATCTGTTTGATGTTGCTGCTGATCTGTTTGATGTTGCTGCTGATCTGTTTGATGTTGCTGCTGATCTGTTTCATGTTGCTGCTGATCTGTTTCATGTTGCTGCTGATCTGTTTCATGTTGCTGCTGATCTGTTTCATGTTGCTGCTGATCTGTTTGTGTTGCTGCTGATCTGTTTCATGTTGCTGCTGATCTGTTTCATGTTGCTGCTGATCTGTTTCATGTTGCTGCTGATCTGTTTCATGTTGCTGCTGATCTGTTGTTGCTGCTGATCTGTTTCATGTTGCTGCTGATCTGTTTCATGTTGCTGCTGATCTGTTTCATGTTGCTGCTGATCTGTTTCATGTTGCTGCTGATCTGTTTCATGTTGCTGCTGATCTGTTTCATGTTGCTGCTGATCTGTTTCATGTTGCTGCTGATCTGTTTCATGTTGCTGCTGATCTGTTTCATGTTGCTGCTGATCTGTTTCATGTTGCTGCTGATCTGTTTCATGTTGCTGCTGATCTGTTTCATGTTGCTGTTCATTCACACTAATCTGCTCACACAGACTCATGTTCGTGCTGCTGTTTGGCCCATTGTTTTTGTACTACGAGTGCTTAGCGTAATTCTAGTTAACATTTTTCTTACTTCATATCTTAGATCTTATTACTGTACTATTTTACTTTTATATGTTATACTTATGTTGGCTGTAACTGGGACCCTGTGTACACAATTTTGTTCCACCACATGTGGTGCATGTGACAAATAAAGAACCTTGAATCCTTGAATATTTTTGGAAACCCTGACACCACATGCTCCATACTAAAGAGGAGTGGGGATAATTTCTCCTGATATCTGCTCTCAGTTCAAAAGCCAGCCTCTCTGATGGTATGGGGGTGCATTAGTAACTCTGGTATGGGCAGTTTACACATCTGGAAAGGCATCTTTCCAGCAAAGTATATACAGACTTAAGAACAAAATATGCTCATGACTTCTGAAGATGGGATGTGAATTAAATTTACTTTTACGAGCTTTGCAAATCATAGAACTCACTTTTTATGTACATTTTACACAACAACCCAACTTTTAAGAATTGGGTTGTATGTTGAATTAAGATAAATTGCATTAGACAGCTTATGTCCATATCATCCCAATCTAAAACCACACAGCCAATGTTTTCTAGGGGGAAAGGGTGTTCAGTGTTACCATGTACCTCTAATCTCCAAGAGAAATCTTGCCTGAAGGCTCAGATTCGCCTTCAGCGTGTCCTCTGCGGTTCCTTTTGGGTGTGTTTGTCAGTGCGTAACAGGATGGAGGACAGGTCGCGCTGAAGCTTTGGCACTTTGACATCAGTTATGCAACAATAAATCTCGGCATCCAGAGTCCGTGTAATCCCACTGGAAGAACAGAGGGGATAACGTTGAACAAAGACGATGGTGATGTTTTAAAATCGAGCACCACAAACTTTTACTTTTCTGCCGCAGACACATTCGTTTTGTGAATTTCCAGCTGGAACCCCACAATTTATCAAACAGTTTGCAAGTAAAGTTTATTTCTAGAGCGCTTATCAGAGACATAAAATCACAAAGCGCTGTACAATAAAAATCAACGCTAAAAGTATACAAAGAATAATAATAATAATAATGGCACGTCTTCCACTGAGGAAGCGGAGCCTGGGGACTTTGGATCGGGCTCTCCAATCTCTGGTGCGGAGGTCGCCGAGGTGGTTAAAAAGCTCCGCGGTGGCAAGGCTCCGGGGGTGGATGAGATTCGTCCTGAGTTCCTTAGGGCTCTGGATGTTGTGGGGTTGTGTTGGCTTACGCGACTCTGCAATATCGCGTGGACATCGGGGGCAGTTCCCTTGGATTGGCAGACTGGGGTGGTGGTTCCCCTATTCAAAAAGGGGGACCGTAGGGTGTGTTCCAACTATAGAGGGATCACACTCTTAAGCCTCCCTGGTAAGGTCTATTCAGGGGTTCTGGAGAGGAGGGTCCGTCGGATAGTCGAACCTCGGATTCAGGAGGAGCAGTGTGGTTTTCGTCCTGGTCGTGGAACACTAGACCAGCTCTACACCCTCAACAGGGTCCTGGAGGGTGCGTGGGAGTTTGCCCAACCAGTTTACATGTGCTTTGTAGACTTGGAAAAGGCATTCGACCGCGTCCCTCGGGGGGTTCTGTGGCGGGTACTCCGGGAGTATGGGGTACCAGGCCCATTGATATGGGCTGTTAGGTCCCTGTACGACCGGTGTCAGAGCTTGGTCCGCATTGCCGGCAGTAAGTCAGGCTCGTTTCCGGTGAGAGTTGGACTCCGCCAAGGTTGCCCTTTGTCACCGATTCTGTTTATAACTTTTATGGACAGAATTTCTAGGCGCAGCCAAGGTGTTGAGAGGATCCGTTTTGGTGGCCTTAGAATCGCTTCTCTGTTTTTTGCAGATGATGTGGTCCTATTGGCTTCATCAGCTCGTGATCTACAGCTTTCGCTGGAGCGGTTTGCAGCTGAATGTGATGCGGCCGGGATGAGGATCAGTTCCTCCAAATCCGAGGCCATGGTCTTGAGCCGGAAAAGGGTAGCGTGCCCTCTCCGGGTCGGGGAGGAGGTCCTGCCCCAAGTGGAGGAGTTTAAGTATCTCGGGATCTTGTTCACGAATGAGGGAAAACTGGAGCGTGAGATCGATAGGCGGATAGGTGCAGCGTCCGCAGTGAAGCGGGCGCTGTACCGGTCTGTCGTGGTGAAGAGAGAGCTGAGTCAAAAGGCAAAGCTCTCAATTTACCGATCGATCTACGTTCCCACCCTCATCTATGGTCATGAGCTTTGGGTTATGACCGAAAGAACAAGATCTCGGATACAAGCGGCTGAAATGAGTTTTCTCCGCAGGGTGGCTGGACTCTCCCTTAGAGATAGGGTGAGAAGCTCAGTCATCCGGGAGGGACTCGGAGTAGAGCCGCTGCTTCTCCACATCGAGAGGAGCCAGTTGAGGTGGCTCGGGCATCTGGTTAGGATGCCTCCTGGACGCCTCCCTGGTGAGGTGTTCCGGGCATGTCCCACCGGGAGGAGACCCAGAGGAAGACCCAGGACACGCTGGAGGGACTATGTTTCTCGGCTGGCCTGGGAACGCCTTGGGATTCCCCCAGAGGAGCTGCTCCAAGTGGCTGGGGAGAGGGAAGTCTGGGCCTCCCTACTTAGGCTGCTACCCCCGCGACCCGACCCCGGATAAGCGGAAGAAAATGGATGGATGGATGGATGAATTCAATTTATAACGCACTTTTCATTAGTGAAAATCTCAAAGTGCTACACACATTCATACACCGGTAGCGGCAGACTACCATGCAAGGTGCTTTCCAGTCCTACCGGGAGCAACTCGGGGTTAAGTGTCTTGCCCAAGGACACAACGACACATGGTGTGGGGAACCGGGATTCGAACCGCCAACCTTCCGATCGGGGGATGACTGCCATTACCACTACGCCACGGCCGCCCCGAATAAAACAAGCATAAAAACTACAAATATAAATCAATAAAGAATACAATATAATCATGACATAAAAGCCTGAGCGAATAAAAGCGTTTTCAGTTGTTTTTTAAAAACCTCAACAGAGTCAGCAAAACGAAGCTGCAGGGGCAAACTATTCCAAAGCCCTGGTGTTACTAACTGAAAGGCCCTGTCCCCTTTAGTTTTCAATCGCGTACGTGGAACATCTAAGTAGTTCTGGGTCTGTGATCGAAGGTCATGGGCAGTAGAGTATTTTGTTAAAAGCTGACAAAGATACATGGGATCCTGGCCATTTAAAGCTCTGTACGTGAGCACGACTTTAAAATGGATTCTAAACTCAACTGGGAGCCAGTGAAGTGAATACAAAACTGGAGTGATGTGGCAGTATTTACTGGATCTAGTGAGAAATATGGCAGCTGCATTCTGTATCACTTGTAGAGACGTGATACAGAAGACTTGTCCAGGCAAATAATAAGGGCATTAGTCCAGACGCGATGATACAAAAGCATGAATAATTTTCTCTAGGTCAACTCTGGAGACCATAGGTCGTATTTTAGAAATGTTTCTTAAATGAAAGAAACAAGAATGGGAAATACTGTAGTCCTAATGTGAGTCTCAAAACCCAGTGATGATTCAAATGTGACTCTTAGATTTTTTACTTTTGCTTTGGCTGCTGGGCAGAAAGAGATAATTATCTGATTGATTTTTGAGTGAAGGTGACTGAGAGCTGTCTTACTTGTGTTTAAAACCAAAAAGTTACTGGCGAGCCAGTCACTTATACGGGACAAGCATTGGACAAGGATGGATAACATGTCCAGCTGATGTGGTTTAAACGAAAAATACAACTGAATATCATCAGCATAAATGTGATAGGAAACATCAGAAAAGGATTGAATAATGCTGGCGAGTGGGATAATATAAAAGAAAAACAAAAGTGGACCCAGAACTGAACCTTGAGGCACCCCACAATATAAGGGGGCATAGTTAGAGGAGAACCTGTCTATATTGATGCAGAAAGTTCTGTGAGAGAGGTATGATGTGAGCCAGTCCAAAGCTGAGCCAGAAATACCAGCCAGAACTTTCAGCCTGTTTCAAAGAAGCCCTCGGGTGTTTTACTCCCGAAAACACCAGCATTTTGCGTCGTTTTGAGAACTCCACCCCATCTTTGAGTAAATCCGAGCAGTTTACTCACCGCGCAGCAAAGACTCATGTAAAGATCCATTATCGGAGCTTGAGCATAAATTGTATTTTTGCAAAATAGCATGCCTAAAAGCTCCTGAAAATTTGTTTTCAGAATATTTCCTATAACATCAAAAATTCATGACTAAATATGAAGCAAAACACTTAGCTATTCTGCAGTACTAGAACTGTGCTTTTTTTACCCTTCAACTTACAATTGTGCTGGAAGTACTTTACATCTTGTTATGTCAAACAGGTTTGGAAGAGACAACAGGCATTAAATATGAAGCAGCATGCTGTGAAAATAGAAAACTGCAACAAATCTGAATGCAAAAACAAATACAGATGCTTATCATAAATATATTTGCACTATTTTAACTATTTCGCCTGTTTGTGTGTGTGCTCTTGTGTGTCTGTTATCGACATATCTTCTGAAGTACTGGATTAATTTTAATGAAGCTATCAGGAAATAATCAGAGGATTTATCTTTATAAGTGATTAACACTTGGAGTCAACTTGATTCAATATGGCTGCCACAGCTAACCAAACTTAAAAAACACAAAACTGGGCATAGCTCGGTCAATTTTACAGAGACTCAGCTAAAATCTTGTGTGGTAATAGGTAAGACTGATCCCCAACACATACATTGAGTGCTAACAGATTAAGGTATTTGCTTAAGATTTGGCTTGGATTAAACGTCTGTCTGTTAGCAAAATATTTCGTAAATGAGCGTGTATTTTAGTAAAACTTTCAGGAAATATTTACTGGATGTGCCTCTATAATTTATTAACATCTGGAGCCAACCCATTGAAAGGTGTCTGCTACAGTTAACTGACTTTAGAAAACCTAAAAATGGCTTCAAATGTAGTCAGTGTTAAAGTTTGGCGTGGTAGTAGCTGAGAATCATTCGCAATACATACTTTAAGCGCAACGTATTATACAAGATCGTTTCCTAGAACTTTAGTCTTAACCGTTAGAGTCAACCCCATCTACAGTATTAGCTACATAAGTCATGAAATAGTTTGACATAATACAGATAATGTTAAATGTGTTGGTAATTTGTCTCGTGTCTGTTTGTTGATGTGTTTGATCAAACAGTGGCACCAAGCTCGAGTAAAGCTGCAGTATGAGAGCAGCCGTGCCCTCTTTCTATTCAGGCTCTTGGGAGTGAAGGTTTGCAGTGGGACAATGAAGTCCCTGCCTTCATTAGAGCTTCTAATCACTCACATTCACCACCCCGACCCCACGCATAGACACACATGCCACCAGACGCAACATGCATCATATACGGTACTCGTAATTTATTTTATATGAAGCTTGTTTTAGAAGGATGGAAGAAGTTGACAAAATGAGAAGAGTGACAGAGGGGGGGGGGGACCCCTCTGTAGTCAGTAGACACTAAAAGTAAACACCGAAGACCAGTTGTGGACGTAACTTGGACTTATGACCCTTTTTTGCGTCTGAAGGCTGCTTCCACATCTCTGACCAGAGCAGAGACCATCATCTACGCCAGGTAAAGAGTTGTGATCGTTTACTAAGCTGACCTGGGTCCAGCGGACATCGGTCGAGGGATGTGCTATTTCTGGTTAACCACATCATTACCAAATAACTTTTCTTTCTTCCTTTCCTCCTTCTCCTAAAACCTTATCCATCCTAAGCCAGTAACCAAACTTTAAGAAATATTTACCTACAGATATAAAGTAATATGTCTCATTACTTGTTCTGTTGTTCCAAAATTGAATCTGCTGACGAGTTAAATTATAGGAAATAGATCGATCAATCAATCTGTACATGTGTATGATGTAATTTATGATTATGTTAATAAATGGCAGTACTCCTAGTATGCCAACATAAATTAACGTTTTTGCATCTCATCATCTGGTCACAAATTTATGGATTAATCTGAAAAAGAGAGAACCCGTGAATTATTGATGATAATTTGTGTCAGTCTAAACCCTGCTCTATTTACATCTGGTGGACAGGTAAATCAGTAAAACTGTTCACTGAACCCCTACAACTGCGACCATCTTTTTCCCAACATGACAGACGTTTGTATTTTTGTACCCAAAACTGACGTGGAAGAGTCTTTACTCCTTGCAGAAGAAGACACGCAGTGACCGTTTTATTCATTGTTTTTTTATTATCTGGGCACAGAACAACGTTGACAATTGAAGGCATTCCTTTAAGGAACACATACCACCCGTCGCCTCTCATGCAAACGTTTTAGACTAAGATCATCTTGTGTTGAGGAGTGATAGTGGTAAGAGTTATTTAGATCAAACCTGAAATGTCATTGCGTGTAATTAAGGATGGGACCGATCCGATCCAGTAGCTATCGGTATCCAATACCAGCATAATTTAAGTATCGGATATCGGACCCAACCTGCCGATATTTCCGATCCAACTTCAAAGAGCACTTGTGCTCCATCACATTTTGTGACTGCTGTCTTACTCCTAACATTGCGTGAGTTAAAGCCAATGAAGACACCGTTGAACTTAACAACAGGAAACTCACAAACTGTAACAGCACACAAGAGGGAAGTCTACCACACACATGTCCTTCTCACTCATGGTTCATCTGGAAAAACAAAAACAAAACGCTAAGCATGATGGGAAAGATAACACAGCCACTCCCCTAAACCACTAAGGAAGTGGATTTTGTTGTCTTTCCCATCATGCTTAGCGTTTTTATTTTTCCAGATGAACCATGAGTGAGAAGGACATGTGTGTGGTAGACTTCCCTCTTGTGTGCTGTTACAGTTTGTGAGTTTCCTGTTGTAAGGCTCAATAGTGTCTTTATTGGATATATCTATCACACAATGTTAAAATGAATAATCTCAGTACAAAAATTTAATTATACAGATTTACATATCTGAATAGTATCGGATCGGAAAAGGATCGGTATCGATCAATACCCAGTTTTAAGTATTAGTATCGGATCAGAAGTGAGAAATGGGGATAGGTGCATACCTATGTGTAATCTCATGCAACATTGCATGATCCTGTTCACAACTTGTCTTGTTGGCCCTTTTGTCACTCAGAAAGTGACATTTAAAACACAAATGGCCACGTTACATTACAGACGTTTTAGCTTTGATGGTCTCATTGGTCAGGTAATGCACTACAGATTCACAGCTCATCACACACACATCATGCTGTGAGCTTGATTAAACGAACTGAGGTGTGATGCAACTGTGTGTTTATTTGTGTGTGTTTTCCTGCCTTTGTCTGGGTATTGAGCCGAACGCAGTCAGATCACCTCTTGCAGGCAGGAATGGGCCTACAAAAGCCTGCTGCATAGCCTTGGGCACAAGGAAGCGTCTGTTGGTTTCCCCCATTATGCAGCTAAGCTGGCAGACTGAAAAGGTTAAGTAACACTTCAGCTTGAGCGAGCAAAGGGCAGCTGGCCTAAAGATGCCATCTTGCTGCACACAATGTGGCCACAATTGATGTCTCCAAACATCTGGATTGTGTTCAGCAGCTGTGTTTTGTTTTGTAACAATTGAAGTCAATCCAATGGTAACCACTGATTCAACCAATCACAAAAACAGCTATAATTCAGTACGTTTTTTTTTTTTTACAAACACTGAGCTAAAATTTTGCGTTAAAAAAGCTGAGAGTC
>JBBPBX010000560.1:48815-61264 GCA_038048925.1 Garcialebias charrua
AAAAGAAAAAAAAAAATATATATTTTAAAATAAATAAATAAATAAATGTGCAGTACAGTCACCAAGCACTTAGCCTATCCTAACACAGTTTTTAAAGATGAAGGAGTGAGTTGAATTGTCTCCCTTTCCTGGCCAACTTTCCCATGGTGCCTCAGGCCAGGAGGGGCCCGAGTATATGGGGCCAGATTGTACATATGGCTGAGTGGAACCAGACTCCGGGCTTTCACTGGAAACAAACTCAAGTGGCTAGAGGAGTGAATAAAAAGTGGCAAGCCTGACTGTTGGGAGTCCCTCTACTCACACACACAGATGGAAAGCATTAGGTCTCCATTCCACTGCAAAGATGGATGGATTATGAGATAGAGAGAGTGTGACGAGGTTGGGGGTGGGGAGGTCCTGAGGAGTAATCTGAGAGGAGAGACATTTACTGATAAGGAAAAAATGAAGAGATCATTAATGCATCCCCATTTATCATCCGAAATATATTTAATTCTGCAAAAGTCCCTTTTGTTTTATTATATTTACAGGACAGAGGATGCAGAAGATTTGAGGACAGAGGATGCAGAGGACAGAGTGAGGTGGAGGAGGATGACTTGCTGTGGCCACCCCTGCAGAGGGAAAAGCCGAAAGAAGATGAAGAAGACAGATTATTGTAGAAATTTTAATCTAATAAATCAAGGAATGTCTTGATCGGAGCAAAAACTGAAATAAAGCTCCAAGCCAGAGTGTGCCATTCAGTTCATGGAGTCAAGACGTGCACTGAAGGATAATAATTGTTCAGTTAATAATAAGTACTTCAAGGTAAACTGATGATGAGAAAAACACATTCATTACATGTTTCCTGTCATTCCAAGACTTTGCTTATCTGATTATCTTTATCTGTCCAGCAAGACTTTATGACTAGAACAAAAAGCCTCCGCGGTCACAGACGCAGGTACCTCAGAGTCTCAGCACTGCAGAATTACTTCAGGCCATATTTCAACAAACATCAGCCTCAAGTTAAAAGTTCTAAAACAAACTATTTTAAAAACCGTCTTAGTAAACAACTAGAGAATTTGTATTTTCTGTTAAACTGTGAATGCAGACTGTGTTGGTTAAAATTAGTTGAATATTGAATTGTTGAAAGGTTAAAATCAGCAAAACTGTAGCTGAAAACTAAATGTCGCAAAACCGTAACTAAAAGTTAAAACGATAAAAACTGCAGTTAAATCAAAATTTAGCAAGACATTAGCTGGTTGTTTGTCTCATTTGTCTCTATGTGTCCCTGTGATGGACTGTCCAGGGTGTCCCCTGCCTCTCAGTCACTGCTGGTTATGGACACCAGTGACCCCCGTGACCCAGAAAGGAAGAAGCGGGTAAAGATGATGGATGGATTAGCTGAAAGCTAAAAGGAGCATACACAAATCATTGCAAGTACGCTGAAGCAGATTTCAGGGAATGTTTTTGAAGGAACCAAGACGATCTAATTTCTAAGAGGAAAATGTTGTAAATAACAGTATTTCAAAAAGTATAAAAGTTAAACATGCTAACATTTATTCCACACTTCCCAAAATGAGCTAAACATTTTGAGATATGAGTGGATAAATAGTTTAGTTGTACATAAAAACACTGTAAACAGGATGTTAATCACTAATGATGCAGGGAAATGTATAAAAGCTCCACAATGGAACTTGTAAGGTTAAAGCTCCAGGGGAAATTAAACTGGACGTTGTTGGTTCACTCCACAATGTTCAATGACTTCACTTCTTTTCTGTCCTCTGAGGTCAGATTGTGGCAGGACGGAGAGCCGAGGTCAAGCGCCTGTCAGCCCCTCAACAAAAAGCAGCTCGTATTCCCCAACAATCAGCAGCTTGTTAGAGGTTTCCAACGCTGCCATGACAGAGCGAGGCGACAGTGAAACCCCATCCCTCTGCCTTCTGCCTCCCTGCAGTCCGTCCTCTCTGTCAGCACGTTGTCAAAGCAGAAACTCCCATTTGTTTAAACCTCAAGGCTATTGCAATGCGTAGTGCACTGATTGGAACTAATTTAAGACTCCCAAAGTAGCATTTTGAGTGCTGAATGGCTTTGCTGAAGTTTGTTGAAGAAGGAAGTGGTCACTGTAATGTTAAAGTTCAAAAAAGCTGAAGCTAAAATGAGCAACATCATGGCTAAAAGAACCGCAAGAATACAAATACTGTATAAAGCTAAAGTGGATGTCGGAAAACATTTTTGAAAGAACTTGAAAGGTCTTGATCCATTTCGGTTTGTAAAGTAAAATAATTCTAAATATATCAAATTTACAAATACTAAAAGTTGCTGTATTCTTGATTAGCCTGAATGTTTTGATATATGAATGCTTCACATTAAACAGCATGTAAAATTAATACAGAAATAAAAAAGTTAGGCAAAACTCTAGACAGGAAATTAATGTGAGGATCCATAAATTCTCATCCTTCACCATAACCCTCAGCATTGGCTGCTCCCAGGGCTGTGTGTTGAGCCCCCTTCTGTTCACTCTGCTCACGTGTATGACTTTGTACCTACCATCCAGGCTTTCATATTGTAAAGTTTGCAGATGATACGGTGGTTGGATGCATCACAAAAAATGATGAGTCCAGCTACAGGCAGGAGGTGGAACACCTGGAGAGCTGGTGCAGGACGAACAACCTTCACATCAATGTGAAGGAGACGACGAAGGAGACGATTGTGGATTTCAGATGGAGCAAACACATCTACACCCCATCCATCCATTATCTTTTTACCCGCTTCTTCCATTTTGGGTCAAGAGGGTCGCAGGCACCCATGTCCATGTGCGAGGTACACCCTGGACAGGTCGCAAGTCCATCACAGGGACACATAGAGACAAACAACCATTCAACCTTTTACTCACACCTAGGGACATTTTAGAGTTACCATTCAACATGCACGTTTTTGGTCTGTGGGATGAAAACGGAGTACCCGGAGAAAACCCATGCATGCACAAAGAGAACGTGCAAACTCTACCCAGAAAGGCCCCTGGACCAGAATTTGGACCAAGGACCTGCTCACTGAGAGGCAGCAGCTCTACCAGTTGTGCCACCGTGCTGCCCTAACTAGGATTATCACTGTGAGAAAAAAAAAAACAATCACTGTAATGCCACTTTGATTGGTGATGCGTGCTGCTGAGCTCATGCTACTGTATTCATTCATATTCATTCATACGCATCTGCTCACACAGACTCATGTTCGGGCTGCTGTTGTTGCACTTTTGTATTGTTAGTGTTTAGTGAATATCTTAGATCTTTTGCGTACCGTTTGGCGTTTAACGCATATGTTGGTTGATATCTTAGATCCTTATACTGTTTCTTTTTACACTTTATATTTTTGCTATTGTTGGATGTTAACTGGGCTCCTGTGTACATCATTTCATTCCATCTCATGTATCACATATGGTGAAATGACAATGAACCTACTTGAACTTGCACGTTTGAGAATCCTGACTCAGTTTCAACCCACAGAGATGATGGTTTACTGACGCCCAGTGGATTCACACTTCCACTACAAGCAGATGTAAAAACAATTCAGTCATTGCAGAGACGAACATCAAACATCATTTAATAAATGAATTTGCAATCCAAAAAACATCTGTGCAAAAAAATATTCAGACAAATTACAAAAGACAAGGCCTCTATTGGTCGGTTTGAACGTAAACCTTCTGTTGCGGGCACGTCTCTTCTTAAGTAAAACCATTTGGTTTGTACGATTCTTTAAGTGATCAAGGATCAAATAAACAAACAAAGGCACATTTATCCATTTTTTTTTAACAAAGGCACATTTATCCTTTTTTTTACCAAGTGAAACGTACTTGGACCTGATGAAGATTCACAGCCTTGTGTACAAGTGGTTTCTCATGATCTGTCTGTGTTAGAGGTCAGGTTTAGGAAGTTCCGTCTAAAACAAATCATTGGAAACAGGAAAATTTAAGCGATTACCATTTACTTCAAATAAATAAAATATCCAGACTAAACACCCCTATAAAACTTACCGATAGTATCCGATTCACTGTTGACCATATACAATTTGTCAGAGTTTTGCAAAATTACCAACAATAGTACTTGTGTGAATTTTTTTTGCAGCTGATTGTCAAAAACAAACACAGAGGAGGAATATTAATCAAGTTTAAAATCACACGCAGTTCCTTGAGGGTTTTTTGGGCCTTTAAATACCATAAAAGATTCATATTTAAAATCTAATTGACATCAATTAAAAAAAAGAGTTAATTACCAGACAAAACATTTTTCTTCATTTTAGAAAACAATCTGACTCAGACTAAATATGTTGCTGCCTGACATTGAACACAATGACAAATAAATACATCTGTAACCAAAGATATTATTAAGAACACTTCGACAAAGCCGATTTTGTTGCCTTCCCATTTTTCCCCGCAGTTCTTGTTGGACTGCTTGCTTGATTAACCTGCAGGCTGATTCACTTGGTACCAAAAGTTATACAAGCTTTTGCAGAACCAGGCAACCAGCATGAAGTTCTGCATGTATTACAATCCATGAATGAATCCTCACACATTCTTCTTTTCAGGCTCAAAGTGGGCACAGATCTAAAGACATCCAACATTTTTTTTAACCTTTATACATGACCGAGATCTTACAAAGTACTGTACCTTAGCTGGCATGAGCAAATTTTACCTATTAATGACATTTCTCATACCTCCAACCACATTTTCTCCTTAAAACAAACATAAAAAAGAACCAACCCAAAACACAAAGTTGATAAACTAAATGTTTCACTTTTTTAATCAATACAATACCTTCCTAATATATATATATATTTTTGTGAAAGGTAATGTTTAAAGGGATAAATTATGTTTAAGTAAGGTTGAGTTTTTAGTATCTTTCGTGCAACAGACAGATTTTTCAGATTATAAAGAGGCATTTAGCGAAACTAAAACATTTTGACAGATTTTTGAGCACCGTGTACCAAGTACAATCAGTTTGAATTCAGTAATCACAATCAGAATGAATACATAAGGCACACCGGATTATAAGGCTCATTGTTGATTTTTGTGAAAATTAAAGGATTTTACGTGCATCTTACAATCTGAAAAATACGTTTGAAGAATTAGTGAGGGGTGTCATAAAAGAGTCAAATTAACAACTAACTGGAGCAGAGTCTATTCAAGAACCAAGTCCTCCCAATTGAAAGAAATTAGACTCATAATTTCATAGCAAATCCAAGTAAATGTATAAAGTACAGGGCTTTAAAAACAACACATTTTTACTTGTAGCTATGAAACGTATTAAAGCAACATTCCACTCTCCCATGACTCAGCTTCAAGTTGGTTCAGTCCAGCTCAACAGAACACTGGTAGCCACTAGCCCATGTGTGCATTTTAGGGCTAAACAGATATCTAAGCAAAATAATTTTATTAAATATGACCTGACCGTAAAAGTTCTAGAAAAGTCTGCATTGGTTTCCTATCAGCATTTAGCCATGTTTGTTTAAAAACACAAAGGAAACTCGTGTTTTCTTCCACATGAACATATTCTGTGACTCATTACACCTGCCATTATACCTCTGGCTTTGCTCCCCCTTTTTATAACATAACCAGACACCCAGCACTGTTTCACTTGTCACATGCATGAGACGGTTGTTGACGATACTGTACTTCATATTCTCTCAGTCAAACATTCATGTGGCTGACAGCACAAACATTATCCATCAAACTGCTAATTATATTCAGATTTTGATCATCAGTGATTCAGTTTGGCTGGTTTAACCCTAAAACAACAAAAGGCAGTAAAGTTTAGTTTATGAACCATTACTGATGGGTATTAAGTCATGGGGCAGCAAAAACACACGTTAGAATCCTGACTTTAGAAAACTGGGGAAGCCCTTCTTGCGTTATTGATGAGGCACTTATGGATATTTAATATACAGTAATCTTAGCCCAAGCTGTTAGGAAGTTTTGACTTCTAGTCATGTATTACACAGGTGTTGGTCATAACATTAGAATATCATGAATTGATTTATTTCAATAATTCCATTCAAAAAGTGAAACTTGTATATATATATATATTACTTCCGCTCTCGGCAGGGCTGGTCGCATCTCCTTTTGCTCCTGGTTTTACCCCCCTCCTGCTTCTGCATTTGTCTCGTCTATAACTCTTCAGCGCTCGCTCGAACCAATTTGGAATGGATTTATGTGCGTGGACTGTTTTCTGGGCCATTTCATCTATCGATACTATCGATAACAAAAATTTCCGCGAAGCGCACTGGCCAGGGAGAGCCAGAGCGCCCTTTCGACACGCATGCGGTGAGCTACATTATGGACTCGATGAGCAGGCTAATGTAACTGTCCGCTCATTCTGTCGGGGACGTGGAATCTCTGTGGATTATTGGGATACTGGTGGCTCCTGCCACTGAAGGCTGAGGGGACCGCCGCGTTCGGCGTGCTGGCGAGACTTCCTGCTCAGCAAAAATGCTTTGATCCAGGCTTTGAATGACCTTCCCAGCTGTTGTGCGGGCTGAACCACACGGTGGGGAGAAGCGGTGGCTGCCGCGGACCTGCGGTGTGTGGGACTCGTTTACAGCCGCTCGGATTCAAACAGGGCACATACGGAAGGATCTTTTTAGCTCGGAACCTGACTCGATTCGGCGATTTGGACCCAGAAGCAGCACCTGGACTAGAAGACTGCAGTAAAAAGAACACTGTGGTCTGAGTGAAAATAAAGCAACAAATCTAATCTGGCCTCTGGCCTTGGACTGAAGGCTGTCTACAAATCTTCTCCTGAGCTGGGAGGCTGAAGGGACCCGCTGCCCTCCCCCCCTCCCCCCAGAGGTTTCTGTGTGTGCGTTCTCGGTTGGAGCCGAGCTCTGAGACCAGCGAACTGTTCTTATCTGGAAGTGATACACACAGACTGTTCCTCCCGCCTGCCGTCATAAATGCATCTTGTCCCGTCTAAATGTGCTAAGCTGGTAGAGTTTTTTTGGACTTTATCATGGAGTGTCTATTGGCAAATTGTGATAGATTCTTTTTTTGAATACCAAGTTCTTACCTGTTTTGTGTCATTCCCTTTTCCATATCTGTTGATTGTGGTGGCGCGGTTTTTATACTGCTGCGACTTCGTGCGCTCGTCCCTATCCTATGATGAATGTGCGTAATCAATTACGTTGTCTTTGTGCCCCGGTGCAATGTCAAGGTCAATAAAGATATGTTCTATTCTATTCTATTCTATTCTATTCTATATTCAGTTATTACACACAAACTGATATATTTCAAATGTTTATTTTTTTCTTTCACTTTTTCATTTACCCTTTGTTTATCCAGGTAGTCTCATTGAGTCATGAGTACTCATTATCAAGAGAGACCTGTTTTTGGGAGCAGATGGTGAGGGTTAAGGGCCTTGCTCAAGGGCCCAGGGTGGGGCAAATGAGGGTGGAGACAGGTGTGGGTGCTTCACCAATCCCACCCACATTTTGATGTACCGGTAGTCAGTTTTGGGAGTTGAACCTGCAACTTTATGATCATAGGCCCATCTTCTCTAACCTCTGCACTACCACACCCCTTATTTCTTTTAATGTTGATTATAATTAACAACTAATGAAAATCCCAAATTCCGTACCTCAGAAAATTATATTACTTAAGTTAAGACCAATAAAAAAAAGGATAGTTAGGATTTTGGCCAACTGAAAAGTATGAACATGAAAAGTATAAGAATGTACATCACTCAATAGTTTGGGCTGTTTCTGCCTGGATTACTGCAGCAATGTGGCGTGGCATGGAGTTGATCAGTCTGTGGCACTGCTCAGGTGTTATGAAAGCCCAGGTTGCTCTGATAGTGGCCTTAAGCTCTTTGTGAATTGTTGAGTCTGGTCTATCACATCTTCCTCTTCACAATACCCCATAGATTTTCTATGGGGTTAAGGTCAGGCACGTTTGCTGGCCAATTAAGAACAGGGATACAGTGATCCTTAAACCAGGTACCGGTACTGGTAGTTTTGGCACTGTGTGCAGGTGCCAAGATCTGTTGGGAAATTAAATCTGTATCTCCACGAAGTTGGTCAGCAGCAGGAAGTGCTCTGAAACTGGACCTGCACCAGCAGATGACATGGCACCCCAAACCATCACTGACAGTGGAAACTTGACAATGGACATCAAGCAATGTGGATTATGTGCCTCTCATCTCTGCCTCCAGACTCTGGGACCTTGATTTCCAAAGGAAATGCAAGATTTACCTTTGGACCAATAGCAGCAGTTTGTTTTTAGCCCAGGTGAGACACTTCTGACACTGTCTCTTGTTCAAGAGTGGCTTGACACAAGGAATGCGACAGCTGAAACTCATGTCTTGCATACGTCTGTGCGTGGTGGTTCTTGAAACACTATCTCCAGCTGCAATCCACTCTTTGTGAATCTCCCCCACATTTTGGAATGGGTTTTGTTTCACCATCCTCTCCAGGGTGAGGTTATCCCTATTGTTTGTACACTTTTTCTTACCTATCTTTTCCTTCCCTTCAACTCTATTAATGTGCTTGAACACAGAGCTCTGTGAACAGCCAGTCTCTTTAGCAATGCTCTTTTGTGTGTTGCCCTCCTTGTGCAAGGTGTCAATGGTCGTCTTGGACAATTGTCAAGTCAGCAGTCTTCCCCATAATTGTGTAGCCTACAGAACTAGACTGAGAGACCATTTAAAGGCCTTTGCAGGCGTTTTGAGTTAATTAGCTGATTAGAGTGTGGCACCAGGTGTCTTCAATATTAAACCATTTCACAATATTATAATTTTTTGAGATACTAAATTTGCGGGTTTCATTACTTGTCAGTTATAATCATCAACATTAAAAGAAATAAACAGTTGAAATATATCAGTCTCTGTGTAATGAATGAATGTAATATACAAGTTTTACATTTTGAATGGGATTACTGAAATAAATCAACTTTTTCATGATATTCTAATTTTATGACCAGCACCTGTAATGGAAATTAATTTTCGCTTGGCCGTTTGCTTGACTCACCCATAAGAACTTTTCTCTAAAACTAAAAGTCAATATGTAGACTGTCTACTTAAGGTAATGACCCACTCCAGATTACCTCACACAACTTCACTTTAAACTTCAAATATTATAACAAACTGTTACAGTTTGCCCAGAATGTAGTTCATTTTTGCTGAGGATAATATCTGCCCGTTGGCTGTGTGGATTTGGATTTCAATGTGAATTTGTGAAGCTAACACTAAATACTTTTAGGACAGTTTGAGTGTAGTAAAAATGCATTCATTCATTTTGAAGGTTTCATTTTCGACATTAGATTAAAAAAACAACAACAAGAAAAAACATTCAGCTGTCATTTTGTAAGGGATTCTGTGTTAAAACGTTCAGTACGTGGCAAATAAAATCACTTTGATGCCATTAAAAAATGTCTGAATCCCTGCTTCTGTACAGAGGAGTCACATAAATGCAAGCTGTCAAGCAGGACCAGAATCAACCGTTAGTGGGTTTCCACAGCCCAGAGGTCAAAGTCCACCTGTGTTCATTGAAAAAGGACAGAGCTGAGCTTTTTAATTGAAGTCACCTTTTAGTCTAATTCCTGCGAGAAGCTCTTTCTTTCTCGAGTCAGCACATCTGCATAGGAGAAGCCCTAGCACTGAAGAAAGACACTCAGAGTTAACCACATGAATCTATCAAACAGTTTGTTATTGCCAATTCATATTAAAATCCATATTAAAAACATTAAGCGTGGACTTGCTACTTTTTCCATTTCCTTTACAATGTCTTAATAAAAAGGTCTTTTGAATATACATTGATATGCATTTCATTCATTCACTCAACACTTATGTACTGTATTTACAGAGGTTACCATAGTACCACTCTCAAACCACTCTTGTAAGTACACTTGCTTTAAACAAAAGGGCTGTTTAAAATACTTGCGTAGCTGCAGCAATGTCTTTTTTGCACACCCAGAAGAGCGAACAAGCCTGCATCCGTTGGGTCTCATCACGACCAAAGTGGATTGGGATTCTAGTTCTCTGGCTGAGAGGCTAAACGTCTCAAGTGTCCAAAACATGAGGAGAGTGCGCCCTCCTCTGCTCATCTACAGGTTTGCCGTGATGACGGAGTCATTGTACATCAGCACATCAGAGTCAGCAGTGAGCAGCGCTGACGTTTGTGATACATGGTCGAGCTGCGTCATCCCTTTTTGGGAAACTTGTCCATAAAGTTGAGCCTGCCCTCCGCCGCTCCCTGGCATGACACAATGGGAAAGCAGTGGCATGTTGGCCTCGTGGTTGGAGCCTGTGGTGGAAGGCACACCACTGACGTGACCTGTACTGGTGGAGCCGCTGGCACTACTGGGCGAACGGCTTTTGGGAGGTGGTAGGTGGTGCTGGATTACTCTGGTAGGTGGAGCTGGAGGTGCAAAGTGAGCTGGGAAGGCTGCGTATCCTGGCGGTATAGGGTAGCCATTGACAGGGATGAAGCGTTGATGGGTTTGGGGCACAGCCATGGGTGTCCAGGCTTGAATGGGAGCCATTTGCCCTGGCGCTGGGATGGCCTGGGCTGGGTAGAGGTATCCAGCGGGGGCAGCGGCATAGCGAGGGTTGCTGAGGTTGCTAACAGGGCTAGCACTGAGCGAGGTTGTTTGAGTGGTAGCGTTGCCTCCTCCACCAGAGGGTGTGCTGGAGCTGGCGTGGGAGGACAGCCCCTCCCAGGCCCGCAGACGAGCGTGGAGGTCTTTAAAACGAGGCCGCCGTGCGGGGCCCTCCTGCCAGCATTCTGTCATCAAACCATAAAACCTGCAAGACAACATCAAGGTTAATGCTCAATAATCCAGGTTTTAAAAAAATCCATCAAAGTTCATTCAATTCATCTGGACGGTTTCTTTTTTGTTGAGACATTTCATCCTTCATCCAAAGGACTTCATCAGGACTTCATCCACTTTGGCTGCCTCAGAGGTGTCGACGGGGGAGAGGGCAGGCTCCAGAAACCATCTTATCACCAGCAAACCGGTTGGCCCACTATGTGAGTGTGCTGCTTGTGGAACCGAGTTTGTTGCGGCTCCTTCGACTGATGAAGTCATTTAGATGAAGAACGAAACGTCTCAACAAGAAAAAAGAAACCGTCCAGATGACCTGACTGAACTTTGCCGGACTGCAAGACAACAATTTCTTAAATATTGTCATCAGCAACTTTGATGTTTTATGTTTTTAATAAGTAACCGTAACAGGCAAAAATACCACCCAAAATAAACATTTATAGGTAGTCCTCGGGTTACGACGGTCTCGAGTTATGACGTTTCGTGGTTATGTCACGCATCTCCATAAAAAAAAAATAATTTTTTTCCCGAAAAATCTTATTTTGAAGCCGATTTACGCAGTTTCCGGTTAACTGCGGAGGCTACAGCTTGCCCTGTACTCTCTAAAAAAGTTAAGTCTGGTCCTCTGGACATTCATAAAACAAAACAAAACTTGTTGGAGCAAGCTGGACAGGCAGCCGGCTTTGGACGGACCGTGTCCGATCAGAGGTTGCTGCGCTCGGATACATGAGCTGGAAACGCTCGGTGAACTCTGTGGAAGTGTCAGAGCTCCAGGGATGAGGAGGCCGGCTTTGGACGGACCGTGTCCAATCAGAGGTTGCTGCGCTCTGATACATGAGCTGGGAGCTGAACGGCGGTTTTACGTCGTAAACAGAATGGAGAATACAGCGGAGGGACGGATGGACGAAGGAAAACGGCTTCACCAGCATATCAGTAGGTTATTAACTCTTTTTTTCCTTCATTATGGCTCCTAAATGTATGTGGTTTTTGATAATTATGTAGGATATTGTGTTAGGATAGGCTAAGTGCTTGGTCAAATGCAGTACTGTACGTATAAGGTGAAGTATTTATGTATGTTCCGACTTACGTCAAAATTCGCTTTACGACGTGATGCAGGAACGGAACTCCGTCGTAAGTCGAGGGCTACCTGTATGTATATATCCATCCATCCATCCATTTTCTTCCGCTTATCCGGGGTCGGGTCGCGGGGGTAGCAGCCTAAGTAGGGAGGCCCAGACTTCCCTCTCCCCAGCCACTTGGAGCAGCTCCTCTGGGGGAATCCCAAGGCGTTCCCAGGCCAGCCGAGAAACATAGTCCCTCCAGCGTATCCTGGGTCTTCCTCTGGGTCTCCTCCCGGTGGGACATGCCCGGAACACCTCACCAGGGAGGCGTCCAGGAGGCATCCTAACCAGATGCCCGAGCCACCTCAACTGGCTCCTCTCGATGTGGAGAAGCAGCGGCTCTACTCCGAGTCCCTCCCGGATGACTGAGCTTCTCACCCTATCTCTAAGGGAGAGTCCAGCCACCCTGCGGAGAAAACTCATTTCAGCCGCTTGTATCCGAGATCTTGTTCTTTCGGTCATAACCCAAAGCTCATGACCATAGATGAGGGTGGGAACGTAGATCGATCGGTAAATTGAGAGCTTTGCCTTTTGACTCAGCTCTCTCT
>JBBPBX010000560.1:61397-72059 GCA_038048925.1 Garcialebias charrua
TATATTACAAAATATACAAAATACATGTTTTTGCATGACCGTTATTTTACGACACAGCATTTAAAAAATGTATGCAAATTGGTGCAAATTTAATAAAAAATTTACCTGCTGCAAAAACTAAATATGGTAGAGGCTGATGAGAACTTTAAAACAAAGCTAAATGTTAAACCTTGTTAAATAAATATGTTCTAAGCTGAAGACGCAGATTGTTTGTTTCTACAAATTCCACTTTCACACTAACCCAAGTCATCATACCTCGGCGGGCAGTCCTCGGGGCAGGGCAGCAGCTGCCTCTTTCTCACCATCTCCATCACTTCCTGGTTGGAGAAGCCGTAGTAGGGCTGCAGCCCGTAGCTGAACACCTCCCACAATACCACTCCAAACGACCAGATGTCCGAGTCTGTGGTGAACTTGCCGTAGGTAATGGCTTCAGGGGGCATCCAGCGGATGGGCAGCAGAGTTTTAGGTTGGAGGCAGTAGTAGTCAGAGGAGTAGATCTCTCTGGAGAGACCCAGGTCAGAAATCTTGACGTGCAGCTGTTCACCTACTAAAACGTTTCGAGCTGCGAGGTCTTTGTGGATGTAGAAGTGACTGGCCAAATACTCCATCCCTGCAGTCACCTGAGGAAAACAAAAAATAGAATTATTCAAAACTATTTTTTTATTTTAATTTTAAATGTACAATCTTAAGGGTACATATATTTTTGTTATGCCAAAACATAGAACAAGTCTAAAGAGTAGGTCTACTATAATTTATGGAATAGGTCTATGGAATGGTTTAGAAAACGATATCAAAGTTGCAAAAACAATGACTTTGTTTAAAAAAATGATTAAAATTAGGTTCCTGGAAATATATATATAAATTGGTTTGTTTCAAAATTTATGAATGGTAAAGTATGATGTGTTATTTATTTATTGTGTATTTATTTTTATTTTTATGATTGTTGTTTGAATTGTTTGAATTAATTTAGTTTAAAAAGGGGCAGACATACCGGTAATAAGATTTTAACTTCTTCTGCTTCCTTTCATTTCATGCAATGTTTGATTTTTTTTTTACGTGGAATTGTAAATAATTTTTTTTATGTTCTTTTAAATTTGAAATGAATAAATAATAAAAAAAAAATAATGTAATGATTTGTATTATTTGTGGACAATAACTGCAGCAAAACAGTTACACTTAGAAAAACTAAAACTGCTGAAAAATATCTAACATTGACCAATGGGCTGTTTTTAAGCAACCTTTGCCCAGGTCTGTGGGTGGAACAAGATCTTGTGAGACTAAATACAAGATTTGCTGTTAAATTAAAACCTGAGGGTTTCCGATTCTTACCTGGATGGCTATTTGCAGAAAATCCCCGTGATCCAAGCTGGATTTCACAGTTCCGTCCTCATCACTGCTGCAGCCAACGTCCGAGTGGGGCGAGCGCATGATGAGGAACTCGTGGAGATCACCTTGTGGCAGAAACTCAAACAGCATGCAGACGGGCTGCTCCTGGGTAACCACACCCAGCAGACACACCACGTTATGGTGCTGCAGCTCAGTCAGCACCGAGGCCTCCTTTACACACACAAAAAAAACAAGATAATTAATAGAAGTCAAAGCTTTATTTGACTGAAACGTTTTCCTCAGACTCAGTTTTAACTTTAGACTGCTGCAGTTCCTCCACAATGCACTAAATTTTGATGGTGTGGTGTCACTTTTAAAACTGGCCCCTTCACCCAGTTTGCACGTCACTGTTTATTTTTGGTTCTATTATAAATGAGCTCATCTATAGTTCAGTGTTTCTCCAGTTGTCCTGTGGAAATATAACAAAGGAATGCTTCGAATATTGTAGTTAAAAAGAGCTCTTTCCATTCATTCATTGCTGAGTAAGTAACAATTCACACGCACACACAAATAGTCTTTCAGAAGTGTGGGTTTTGAAATTAAACTCTATCACAACTGTAAACCCCCCGAAATCCCCCAAAAAACTCTAGTTAACAATGAAGACAAGCACAGAGGAGTGGAAAAATCTCTATACCTGCTGGAAGTCGCCCCACTGCTGGACGCTGGAAATGTCTTTCAGCGTCTTAATGGCCACAAGCTGAGCCTGCTCCATGCCCGGCAGGTACAGGTGACCCTTGTAGATCTTCCCCAGCGTGCACTCCCCAAGCTCCTCCATGAAACGCACCGCTGACAGGGGAAGCTCCTTAGCTTTACTCTGCCGAGAGACGGAAAAAACAGATGTGAAGTATAAGATGGAATCAATGTGGATTATTTATTATCTTTGTAGTTAAATTTACATTTATTTTAGGGACACTGGGTTTTCACCCAAGTTCATGCTCAATAATCCACAGGTCATCTGGACGGTTTCTTTGCCGGCTGAGATGTTTCGTCCTTCATCCGAAGGGCTTCTTCAATCTCAGGGGGCCACCAACAAACTGAGTCCCACCACAAACAGCACACTCCCATAGTGGAAAGATGGGAGCACACTCCCTCTATGGGAGTGTGCTGTTTGTAGTGGGACTCAGTTTGTTGGTGGCTTCTCAGACTGAAGAAGCCCTTCGGATGAAGGACAAAACGTTTCAGCCAAAAAAGAAACCGTCCAGATGACCTAACTAAACATTGTTGGATTATTATCTGGATTATTGAGCATGAACTTTGGTGTTTTGAACCACTTTGGTAAGGTTGCCTCAGAGGAGTTGAGGGGGGAGAGGGCGGGCCCAGGAGGCCATCTCATCACCAGTAAACTGTTTGTTCCCCCCACTCCCCCCATTATGGGAGTGTGCTGTTTGTAGTGGGACTCAGTTTGTCGATGGCTCCTCAGATTGAATAAATCCTTCGGATGAAGGAGGAAACGTCTCAGCCAAAAAAGAAACCGTCCAGATGGACCTGACTCAACATTGTTGGATTATTACGGTACCTGGATTTTTGAGCATGAACTTTGGTGTTATTATGACACACTGTGCATTATTTTGTTAACTTGTATTGTGTGCTACAATAAGCAGAGTCTTGATACTCGATACAATCAGAATGAACCCAATATGTCAAATCCTAATAAGACTTTACTGAGAAAACGTAAAATCTAGCAACAAAGCCATAGCTCTAATTTGTTAGTTGGCTTAAATCCCAGTTTGCTCATTTAAAAACAATTTTTTTTCATTCATTCAACCTTTATTTAAACAGATACGTCACATTGAGCCTCGAAGACTCAATCACAAGTGAGATCTGTTGGACAGACAATAAAAGTGGTGAAAAAAAGACACATAGGGTTTGGAGACAAAAAAAATCCTAACACATTTTTGACCTCTGTTTGAAGGTCAAAAATGTGGTAATGAAAAAAAAGCTTGCACACAAGCACATTATGACGCCGACATTACGCAGAGGGGGGAGGGCGGGGGTGGTGGTACCCAAAGGCGTGAGCAGCCAGCTCGCAGAGACACTGCAGAGTTCAGATAAAATCACTCAGTTCATATACAGTAGTTCCCTCTGGAGAGATCTGTGCACATTCGGCACTGCAGAGGACGGCCAGAGGCGAATCCAGAGTCCTGAAATGATGACAGAATGTTTATTCAGCTGGGCTCCTCTGAAAAGTCCATGGAATTCCTCAGTAGGTTTGGGAGGGTGAGAGCGTCAGGTTTACAAAACTTCTACAGGCGTGTTGAGATAAGACGGCCTGTCAAGGCCAGTCAGGGAGCCAAATTTCAGATAAACATGATTGTTTTGGGGACAGGCAGAACTTTAATGACATCTACCTTCAGTCTGTGTCGGTCCACTCGCTTCCGAAATGTCCAAATTAAAATGACCATACCAATGGAACGTGCCTGAGAAAATCCCCGAGATCTAATCCATTCAGCCAAAAGTCTGGATTCTCGAGACATGAACCAAGCCATCATGTAAGACAGGCAGCCTGACCAGGTCCAGATTTGCTGCAGACGTCTTCCTTTGTGTTGATAGACCAGGAACCAGCCAAATCCAAAAAGCAGGAACCAGTTATCATAAATCCAATTAAATATGCGTCCTTAAGATCCACAGATGACAGCAGAGATAGACACATCATCAAGTCTTCCAAGTCGATGAGATATCCAGCTGTGTGCATGCCAACAGGGCAAATCGGCTCGCCTACAGCCTGTCTTCTCTTTAAAGAAATGTTATCAGTTGTGTTGAGGGACCAACTGACCAAATTGAAGTCCATAGTTATGATTCGGAAGATTTTGTAGAAGAGAGGCTCTCAGACAGTTTCACAGACAAGACAAAGCAAAAGCAAAGCGGAGACAGAGTGGAAGTGTCCGCTCTTGAGAAGATCAAGTGTTGAAGTCCTCTAATTTGTAAATCAGGGAAAACATTGTGACTCACTGTACAAGGTAACTATAGCCACCACATTATTTATGCATTTTCCTCTATGTTAATACTGTATTTTTATCCACACCACTAAAACTCCTTAACTTTTCTAGTCTGGACTCACTGAACGTTAGGACTATTGGAAACAACTGAGCAGAAGCTTTTTGGTATTTTATTAGTCTCTGCATTCTTCAACAATTCACCAAGTTATTTATATTTTTCAAAAAAAAAAGAAGAAAAAAAAGATGACCACCGGTACAAATAATTCCTGTAACAAATTTTACCCACCTTCTTGTCTTTGACAGCAGCTATAATCCTAATAAACACCACCTATAATCATTATTATTATTTTTTCAAACAGTCTGGAGCAGTGCTTGTGTCCAGCAGGTTTATTATGATTCTAAACTCTATTTTTCAGAGTTTGATAACCACAGAAGAGGCTTCTGACAAAAATGGAGGTTGTTTGTTCTCTCTTCTTTTTTTTTTTACCAACACAATTTACCACATCAGGCTGAGCTGAACAAGAGGGTATGGAAGGTTGTAATGAGGTTCAAAGCTCAGTTGAAGTTTATCGTATGTAATTATCAACAAAAATCAGGAGCCATTTATAAAGAGCACTTTGAGATTTTTATTAATGAAAAGTGCGGTATAAATTGAATTTATTATTATTATTATTATTAAAGAGAGTATGTCTAAGGTTTGAAATGAGGGAGCTCCACTGGGGGCGATGCATGTTTTATTTCAGAGAAGATAAAAGTAAGCAGAGGTTGGCAGAGATCTGTAGATCCCAGGAACTCTGAAATGAATAATGAAATTCCTCTGTGAGAGACACACACATACACACTCACACACACAACCATGAGCACTGAAAGTGTGTGTGTGTGTGTGTGTGCTGAATATTAAACGTAACACAGATGTTTTTAGTAATGGGTTTGTTTCACTGCTTCTTTTACCTCCCCACACCCAAAACCTCAGATCCAGTTCACACCACCACAAGTTTGTGTGTGTTGGAATGTGTGTGTTTGTGTGCGCATGCGTGTAAACATGCATGTAAATAATTTTTTTCAGGACCTGGCCCCTCCATGACCCTGACGAAAAGCCTGCTGGGTAGCAGAGTAATCCTTACACATCACTGAGATGTATCGATGGCGTGAGAAACAAAGACATTTGATTTTGAAATGTCAAAAAATATGTACAGCTAAATCTAATTTTTAGCATGTAGCTAGCTTTTTGCTACTTTTGGCTCTTATAAACCATATTGTTACTTTTAGTTTTTAGCTACCCTTTTGCCATATCTAGCTAGCCTTTAAGTATTTTTAGTTTATAGCTAACCTTTGTCTGCTATTAGCTAGGGATTTGCAACTTTTAGCTCGCCTTTTGACATTTTTAGCTTCTAGCAACTGATTTAACATGCCATACCATATTTATTTATAGAGCACTTTAAACACCCGCAGGACCAAAGTGCTGTACACATATGTTTAGCTAGATTTTTGTTACTTGTTGTAGCTTTTAACTCCCAGTAGTCTTTTGCTACATTTAGCCTTTAGCTAGACTTTCAACACTTTTAGCGTTTAGAAAATGTAGGCTTTTAGCTAATGTTTCGCTTTAGCTAATGTTCTTCTTGTTTTAGCTTTAAGGTTCAAGGTTCTTTATTGTCATTTTCATCACATATGGTACATGAGGTTGAATGAAATTGTGTACCCAAGGTCCCAGTTATACACACAAATAGCAAAAATATAAAGTATAAAAAGAAACAGTATGAGGATCTAAGATATACACTAATGTACTGTATATGCTAAACGAATGCTAAACGATATGCTAAAATATCTAAGATATATGCTAAACACTAATAATGTAGAATAATATGGTATATTAAACAGCAGCCTGAACATGAGTGTGTAGTGAGTAGATGGGTACGAATACAGCAGCATGAAGACAATCAGCAGCACAGATAAGTCGCACATCAGCAGTTAAAGCGGCATTACAGTGATTTATCATAGAATGTCCTAAGATAAAATGTGATAGATTCTTTTTTGAATACCAATGATTATCCTTCTGTAACCTTCCTTTTTTTCCATATCTGATTGTTTGGCGGAGCGGATTAATTTCTGCTGCGGCTTTCGTGCATACGTCCCTCTTAGGATGGTGCGTGCGCCAATTGCAATGTTTTGTACCCCGGTACAATCGACGATGCCAATAAAAATATATTCTATTCTATTCTATTTATTTTTTCAGCTAGTTTGCTGCTTCTTTTAGTTTTAACGACTATTTCAACCTCTGCAAATGTCATACAGATTATTATTATATATATATATATATTTTTTGGGAGATTTACCTTGCTGCAAACTATTATCTGGTCTTAGACTGGATGCTTATGTGGTCAGAAAAATATGGAACACTCTTCAGATCCTTCAGGTGTAACGTCCATTCAGAATGAACTGTACAAACTGGACCCTGCAGGTGCATAATCACATCTAAACATACAAAGTACAGAACCCCTTTATGTTCAAAGAAACATTTGTTTTTAAATGAAAATCCTGCAGAATGAATGAGTTCTGATGCTTCTCTGACATTTTGTGGCTCTTGTTGCAACTGTTGATTGTAATTTTACATCGTTTTTATTTTTTTAAACATGGCCTCTCTTTCACCAAGATAGACACACTGATACTCACTGAACCTCAACCATTAAAAAGAATGTGAACAAAGATAAGCACACGTGGTGCGACTGGGTGTGCAACCTTCAAAGTAACATAAAACAGATCCTAATGGGAAGTGTGTGCTGGCTCTGCACGCACAAGTCAGATGATCTGCATTACAAAGATGGTTTTTGAAAAATGGAGGGGGGTCAGAAGGGAGGAAAAGATGTCCTGGGACGACGGGAGGGCAAGAAGAAAAGATGGAATAAGTGAAAGCAGAAGTGGGGTGGAGGGCTCTGGATAAACAGACAATGGGAGAAAAATAAAGAGAGCAAAAGAGGCACAGCTGAACATTCCTGGACCTGCTGACATCTGACGATAGAGATCTGAAGCGTCGCCTCAGACAGGTCACTTCCACACACTGAACCTCGTAACCCCCGCACGCCAGGAGGCATCCCACTCAACATGCAGGCCTCGGCTGCTGTTTTGACTCCTGCAGTCTGCTCTTAAAGACCGATGGAGTCACTCTGGGAGTGTCCAAAAAATACTGCACGAGTTAAATCAGTCGATTAGATCAGCCTGGCTAAAACTAAAGCAGGTCCTTTCATTCAAACAAACGATATTTCAGAACAGGATTTTCACCGTTTTTCCAGACTGAGTTACTGTGAAGATTAGACAGATGATGTTTTTCTTTGGGTTTAAAAAGCAGCCCAGAAAAAAAAAAAAAAAGGATTTAGCAAAAAAGCAGTGTGAATGTTGAGCACTGACTGAAAAGTTACAAAAATCAGAACAAAAGCTAAAATTAGAAAAACAAGAGCTAAAAGGTAAAATTTGTTAAACAAAAGCTATAAACTTAAATGAGCAGAAGTGAGCAAAACTGAACGGAAAAGCTAATATTAAAAAAAGGCAGATAAAAACTATAAACGGCAAAAACAGTACCGGTACCTGAAGTGAAAACTAAAATGAGCAACAGTAGCTAAAAGCTAAAATTAGCATAACTGTAGGTAAAAACTAAAACAGGAGCTCCAAGTTATAAGAATATGTAAAAGCTAAAATTTAGCTAAACAGCTGCTAATACTGTATTGGCAAAACAGTAACTGAAAGCTAAAATTATCAGAACAGTAGCTAAAAAGTAAAACTAGCCAAACAAAAAGCTAAAAGTAGTACAAGAGTAGGTAAAAGCTAAAACAGGAGCTAAAAGTTATAAATAGCATAACAATAGCTAAAAGCTAAAATTAGCTAAACAGCTGCTAATATGAGCAAAACAGTAACTGAAAGCTAAAATGATCAGAACAGTAGCTAAAAAGTAAAGCCAGCGGAACAATACCTAAAAGTTAAAATTAGCACAAGAGTAGGTAAAAGCTAAAAAAGCAGCTAAAAGTTATAACTAGCATAACAATAGCTAAAAGCTCAAATGAGCTAAGGGGCTGCTAATATTGGCAAAACAGTAAGTGGAAGCTAAAACGATGAGAACAGTAACTAAAAAGTAAAGACAGTAGAACAATATCTAAAATCTAAAATTAGCATAAGATTAGGTAAAAGTGAAAACAGCAGCTAAAAGTTATAAATTCTGCCTCCACATGATTTTATCTTTGATCTTAGCTGTTATTTTTATTGATTTTACTTGATTTTATCACTTGTTTTATTTTATTAATTTTTTTAAGCAAGCCTAAATCTACATGATTTTATCTTTGATCTTAGTCGATATTATTATTGATTTTATTTGATTTTATCACTTGTTTTATTTTTTACCTTTACCTTGTTACACATTGTAGCACTTTGAGGTTTTTATTAATGAAAAGTGCATTATAAATTGAATTCATTATTATTATTATTAAATAGCATAACAATAGCTGAAAGCTAAAATTAGGTGTAAACAGCTGCTAATATTAGCAAAACAGTAACTGAAAGCTAAAATGACCAGAACAGTAGCTAAAAACTAAAGCTAGCAGAACAAAACCTAAAAGCTAAAATTAGCACAAGTAGGTAAATGCTTAAACAGGAGCTAAAAGTTATAATTAGCATAACAATAGCTAAAAGCAAAATTTAGCTAAACAGCTGCCAATAGTGGCAAAACAGTATCTGAAAGCTAAAATTATCAGAACAGTAGCTAAAAAGTAATACCTAAAACCTAAAATTAGCACAATGCCAAAAAGTAAAACTAGCAAAACTTTAGGAGTAGCTAAAAGTTAAAAATGAAGCAAATATGCTGAATATTTCTAATAATTTGAAGAAATCTTAACTCCTTCAAAGTGTGTGAATGCTGATTTAACATTCACACAATGAAACCTACGACTGGACCTCTTCAAACCATTATAGTTTAATGCTGGCTTGTAATTTCAGGTGTTGCTTACAATTTAGTCACTCTGACTACAGGAATGATAGCACAGAAACACAATTTAGCTCCTGTGCTGTGTGTTGTGACTGCTCCGTTTTTGTACCTTTGGCTTGTAAGCAGTTGTGAGCATGGACATCTCAACATTTTGTCCTCGAACCGGTTTCGGCTGACGTGGAGCAGGAGGCCTGGAGGACTTCTGGTTGTTGCGGCACACACAGATGAAGAAGAAGAGCAAAGCGATGGCTAAGGGGATGGCCACACTCGGAACCAGGATGTACAGAATCTCCATGCTACCACTCGACTTGTCCTTATGGTCTATGGAGACAGAAGAACCAAACCACCGTGTTTTATGTTATTCATAAATGGAATGTAGCGTTCACAATTTTTTGTCTAACTGAAACCTACCGAATAACCAAACCATACAAATAGCGTGTAGATTTACCGTATTTCCCGGCCTATAAGTCACACCTTTTTGCCTAATTTGCATGCCCTGCGACTTATAGGGCGAAGCGACATATTTATGGATTTCCCCCATATTTTTAGACCAATTTTTGGCTGAGATATGACCGTTTCCATTCATTCTGACGGGAAAAAAAATGGAGCAGTACCACTTTCGGCCGCTAGGGTCCACCGAGCGTTCCCAGCTCATGTGTCCGTCCGACAGCAGACTCATCTGGTCGGACTCACTCTGTCGCAGCCCGGCCTCCTGCTCTCTGGAGGTCTGAACTACTGTTAGCTCAGTGTTTGACTGTTAGCAAAATATCTCAAGAACCACAGGACAGATTTTGATGAAACTTGCAGAAAGTAATCACTGGATGGACATTTACAACCTATTAGCTGTAGGAGATGTTTGAGCTAAAATTCAATTTATTTATAATTTATTTTCGCAGCGCGTGCACGTTTGGAAGACCGTCAAAGCGAAACAATTTAAATCCAGCTGATTTGAACATTACGTTAATTTTTAAAGGAAAAGTTAAGCTCAGAAACACTTTTGCTATAATGTCAGCAAACATATATTTTTATAAGGTGTATATCTTGTTAAATTTTAAAGAAATGAAGCGTATCCACTCGCTGCGCGTGCACGCTTCACAGCACAGACGTACGATACTATTTTTTAAAATTCAGCTGATTTGACCGGTACGTGCATTTATTAAGGAAAAGTTCAGCTCAGACACATCTTTGCTATAATTTTCAGCAAACAAATAATTGTTTTTAAGTGTTAATCTTGTTAAAGTCCTACCGTGCACGCTCCTGTGGCCATTTTGCAGCCAATCCATTTTGGGCAAAACACCGGCCCACATTTCCGGGTTGTCACCGCTGACGCGTAACATATGCGACGCGTCAGCGGTGACGCATAATAGATGCGAC
>JBBPBX010000560.1:72521-82573 GCA_038048925.1 Garcialebias charrua
AGCTTCAATGCTAACTAGCTCCCTGGTGGCTCTGCAACAGACAGTAGAATGTCAGCGCAGCTTTGAGCAGGATGGATTCACATTCATCATATTTTCAGGTGTGGAGCTCTTGAAAGAAGTAATGATAAAATATGTGAAAGATAATTAATTAAAAAAGAGTAGAGAAGATGTGATGATTAGTTAAAATGATTTCATATGTGTAGCACTTTGTTGCAGCTGTGGTTGTTTTAAGGGCTTTAAATTATTATTATAAAAAATGTTGAGGATCAATACTTATGTCACATGGTTAATTAAAAAATGTCACTGTTTATTATATTACATTATTGATATTTTGTATCTGCAACTGGAACATTTTATTCTTAATAGGTTCTTAAAAAATGCTACAGATTTGTTAAGGCATATTTTGAATGAATGTTACAAACGTGTTCATTTCTACAAAACAGTTAATAAAATATTTATAAAATACAACGAATTTCAAATGTTACAGACTGAGTTTAACATAAAAGAAATAGTGTTTATGTTTAAATATCAGTTAATAAGTAATCCATTATGCCCCCTTGTTTAGGACTGGAACCAATCTCAGCTGCTTTTGGGTGAAGGCAGGGACACCCAGGACAGGTCTCCAGTCCATCACAGAGACAGACAAAGAGACAAACAACCATCCACACTCCCAGTCAAAGCTAAGAACAATTTACATTTGCACAGAAGAGCCAAAAAATTATTCAAACTGAGGACTCAAGTTCTTGATTGAGAGTTCTAATCACTACTGGTAATTATCAATAATAATTGATCATATTTACCAAGCTAAATCATTGTGTGGAGTCTTTAATAATACAGACCAGATCAGATGTGATCAGGCAGTCATATATTCACATGTATGTAAATGTATTATTATTAATACTATAATTAAAGTTGAACCATGCAAATTTGTTTGGAACGAACAAGTGGACCTTTGTGCCTCTTGGTTCCACTGAAGTAGCTCTCAGTCTCAAAAAGTTTGGTGACCCCTGCATTAAAGTATTTCTTCTCCTTGAAAACTGTTTTCTTTTTAAGCATTAAGATTTTGGGAAGATGTTGTACCAGATTATCAGTGACACTGACCACAGCAATCTATGAATACAAGCCAAACTGAAATTTAAACAATATTTAGAGGGGACCTATTTTGCAAAATTCTCATTTTGCCACTTGTCATTATTTGTCGTCTATTGTACTGCAGATTGAACACATTACATTTTTTAACAAGAGTAATGAGTATCACTGTTGTACTGATTAATAGTAGTATTAAGACTACTAAATAAAATACATGCCATTTAAATCAATATTATTGTTGATTATTCTGCATAGTATATGCATGCAGTTTGGATAAACTTCCCTCTGTACATTTTGCATTACATTTCACTGTAACTTTGCCGACCCCCCCAAAATTGCTCTTAAAAAATTTCCCTGTTTATGGTCCCCCCCAATAATGAGATGAAATCTACGCCCTTGTCGCCACAGCGAGTCGTCCTCCTCCATCTCACTCCAACTACAGTACTTTGTACAGTATATCCTCTCCAACTGCATCCATATACTGCATCTCCTCTTTGTCTTTTTCCTGGTAAGCTGCATTTCTAACATCCTTCTACCAATACATAGTTCCCATGTGACGTCACATCCGTCTTACTTCCGGGTGGACCCTCATTTCGAAAGGCAGAACAGGGGACAGCGCGGTCTAAATGGATGTTCATTTTTCACGTTTTTTTTGGTGTTAATTTCTAATTAATTGCAATGCTTACTTCGTGTTGTGTCAGTGGGTGTTCCAGTCGGGTAGACGTTTGGGCAATGCGCAGGTTTCACTTAATCAAAAAAAAAAGTAAACGTGAAGGATTTATCTCATCGGAGAAGCTGGACTGCAGCCCCTTCTCTCTGAGTCTGGCTCGGATCTGCTCTGGAAGACGTCGTCCTTTTGGCCGGTAAACAAAATATTCTACATAAATCATTTTGTGAAACTATGTCAGAACAATGTTAGAGTACAACTGTCTGTGTGTTAGAGCTGTTTTTTTTTTTTTCATTATTTAGCAAACCGTCTTGCATGCTGTTAGCTTAGCATCTCGCTAACGCGACAATGGCCTCCTCACGGTCCACCAGGACCGGCGGGGAGACCGTCCCAGTTGGAGAAGGAGGACGGGAGCCAAGTCGTGCGGGCGACGCGTCGGTCCCATGGGACGTGCCCCCGCGGCCGCGACGGATCCACGCCGTCCGACCTGAGCTCCCGCGAGCCTCGCTCCAGATGCTAACAACATGCTAACTTCCAACACGGTAAGACTCAAAAGTGCTGGTTCTGGTCTGTGTTCAGCTTGGACTGTTTGTTGGCTGTGTGTTATTTTAGTTAAACCTTTTTTTAGCTGGTTAGATCTGATTGAGACAGTTTACACATCTTTTTTGGATTTAAAGCTGTGAAGCTCTGCGCTGTGAAGCCGGTGTGCGCTCGCTCCTTGTAATAATTAAATAATTAATGATATCGGAGTAACTACTTTGTGACAAGTTGTCTGATTCGTCTGCCATGATTTCTTTCTCAAACTCATTTAACTCCGACCACTGCCATTTTGCTATTGTTCCTTGGTGAAGCTGTGGTAGCTCGTGTTTTTGTCCGTATAATTTGCTCTGCTCGTTCGCCATCTTTGCCTTCTCTGCCTTCAGATGTGGTGCGAAAACCGGTTTGCGCAATACTGGGGGCGTGTCTGGGAACTATGTATAGACCCACTGTCCCTCCTCTGGACATGTCCCTTTGATTTTAGCATCCTTCTTCCTGTTTGTTGAGCTTACACATCAGAGTTGCTCTTTATGAACTCTCCAGAACCTTCAGCTCTTTTCCAAACAGACGCCGTTCGGAGACGTCTTAGGTTAGAATTGTTCAAAGCAATTCCACAGAAAACTACTTTAAAATAGCCACACTATGTTTTTAAATCGGTTTCCGTTGCCAAGAAGAGTCAGTGTAATCCAGACTTTGTTTCATCCCTTGCAATACCTAAGTTTGGATTAAAATTATTATTTATTTTATTAACCTTTATTTATCCAGGCAAATCCCATTGAGATCACAGATCTCTTTTGCAAGGGAGGCCTGGGCCTGAAGGCAGACGAACATGCTTTCAAGATACCACTGGAAACAAGGTGACAGAAAGAAATGCATGAAGATACATGTGGGCACAATCAGACAACACGTACGCACGCACGCACGCACACACCTAATCACATCAAGGGTGTGTGAGTCAGGGGTTATTAGTTTCCCTTTCTCTGCAAAGTGTTAAGTGACTGAAAGGCCAAGGTCAGATCTCCCCACCCCTCACTGTGCACATCTTAATGGGCTTTCCAGACACACACACATGCACCCCACCCCCAGCAGGGCTCTGCATACTGCCAATTCCAAGCATTATATTTAATTGCTGGTTTAAGCAGATGGTATCCCTAAAATATATAATTTCTAAATAAAAAATGAAAATGTCATTTCAAATGAATTTGGATTGTGGCGTGTCTGCAGAAGTCTCAAAGGTTCTTTAACAAGCCACAAATTTACAAACTGCTTCATCTTCAAATCGTTTCCTTTTGGCTGGACCTTTGAGGTGAAAGTCCAACCAGCCATTAAAGATACAAGATGGAAAAAAAAGAAGAAGAAGACGGGACTGTGAGAAATGGCTGAATATTTCGAAGGATTGGTGATTGATTGGGCTGTCAGCGTTCTGAACGTGAGGAGCCACAATTAAAAGGCGGCGAGAGCACGAGAAAACGCACACGGACGCATGATATAGAGTGCTGGAGTGTGTCCAGGCAGCTCAAATGTTAGTGCGTCACAGAAGACGGAGGACACACACATCCACGCTAGCACGAAGCCACATATAGACAAGTAAATGACAAGGCAGAGGAGACGATCCACCACAACGCAGCCTTATTCCTGTTGGGTAAATTATAAGTTTGGCCGGTCCGAATGCCCTCAACCGAATCGGTTCAGCCCAGATCGCTGCGTTCTAGAGCTTTATTTCTTCTGTTTTCAAAATCATCTTAAATTCATGCTCAAGAGGTTCAATAAAGTGCCTGGAAATGACTTGTAACCTTAAGAAGAGATATGGTTATAAGAAAATAAATAAATAAAAAGAATCAGTGAAATATTTTGGAGGTTTTCTGAAACTGTCAGAGTGAATAGTTGTTTGTCTCCATGTGGCCCTGTGATGGACTCATGACCTGTCCAGGGTGCACCCCACCCCTCATACAGTGATGGCTGGACATGGACACAGTGACCCCCAACAAAGGAAGAAGCGGGTAAAGATAATGGATGGATGGATGTCTCCAGAGTCATTGGAGTCAAGAGGACCCAGTTGAGGTGGTTCCGGTATTGGGTCAGGGTGCTCCTTGGGCGCCTCCTGTACTTTGGGCATGTCCAACTGGGAGGAGACCCCATGAAAAACCCACAACACGCTGGAGAGACTTGGCATCCTCCCAGAAGAAGTGGCGGTGGATGGAAAGAGATGTCTGGGCCTCCCTGCTCAAGCTGCTGCTACCAACTTTGGAAATAGCAGAAGATAATGGATGTATGGATGGATGGATGTCTCCTGAGCCATGCATCAAATTATTTTTGAATGTTTGTGTGTTTGTTAGGTATCCAACCCCAGAGAGGGAGCTCCAAGTGTGGTTACCATTTATGATGACAGCAGTTGTATAGGCCTTTTTTTATTTACACCCCAACGCCACAGGACATCTGTGTAATGTGTTCAATATAATTGCAAGATTCTTCTTTTTCATAGTTGATCCACAAAGCAGATCAAAACATCAAAAACAACTCTCTAAAAACAAGGTGTTTGTGAGGCAGCAGCACCAGCCTGTGATGACAGTTCAGTAAAAGTTATCAACTCTTTAGAGACGATTGTTTCCATAAATTAAAAACTTAGCATTCCTTAAATAGATATGAATCAAACTGCCACTTTTCATGCCAGTTTTAAACTATAATATTATGTTGAGAAGGGACAGAAGTATAGCCGTTTTGGTCAAATATTGTATAATAACATGCAATAGAAGCCATTTCATTAATCAGACCATCATTTTGTTAGTTAAATTCAAGGTCATCGGGTCAATCAGGATAAAAAACTGAAGTAAACCCAGCTAGTGCATGAACTCCTTAAGCTTGTAATTAGGGATGGGGCCGATCCGATCCAGTATCGGTATACGATACCAGCATAATTTAAGTATCGGATATCGGATCCAACTTGGCGATATTTCCAATCCAGCTTCAAAGAGCACTTGTGTTCCATCACATTCTGTAACTGCCATCTTAACTTTGTGTGATTTGAACCCAATGAAGACACTCTTGAGCCTTACAACATGAAACACCCAAACTTTAACAGCACACAAGAGGCAGGTCTATACCACACACATGTCCTTCTTACTCATGGTGCAGCTGGAAAAACAAAAAAACCGCTAATCATGATGGGAAAGACAACACAGCCCACTCCCCTTAACCACTAAGGGAATGGATTTTGTTGTCTTTCCCATAATGCTTAGCTGTATTTTAGTTTTCCAGCTGCACCTAAAGCTGAAAAACTAAAAAAACGCTAAGCATGATGGGAAAGACAACACAGTCTACTCCCCTTAACCACTAAGGGAGTGGATTTTGTTGTCTTTCCCATAATGCTTAGCGGTATTTTAGTTTTCCAGTTGCACCTAAAGCTGAAAAAAAAACAAAAAAAAAACGCTAAGCATTATGGGAAAGACAACAAAATCCACTCTCTTAGTGGTTAAGGGGAGTGGGCTGTGTTGTCTTTCCCATCATGCTTAGCGTTTTTTTTGTTTTTCCAGCTGCACCATGAGTGAGAAGGACATGTGTGTGGTATAGACCTGCCTCTTGTGTGCTGTTAAACTTTGTGAGTTTCCTGTTGTAAGGCTCAAGAGTGTCTTCATTGGGTTTATCTCACACAAAGTTAAAATGAATAGTCTCAGTACAAAAATGTTATTATACAGATTAATTTACCCGAACAGTATCGGATCGGAAAGTATCGGTATCGGTCGATACCCAGTTTTAAGTATCGGATCGGAAGCGAGAAATGTGGATCGGTGCATCCCTACTTGTAATTTGTAACAGAAATATTCTCACTTGTAGCACTTTGAGATTTTTATTAATGAAAAGTGCGGTATAAATTGAATTCATTATTATTATTATTATAATATCACTATTTTAGTAAAACTTTAGCAGATCCTGGCAATTGTTTGATATTTGTTGAACTGATCAATCACAAATGTGTGGGCTGTGCGGAGTTTGGAGAAAGAGGAGTCAAGGATCAGCGTTCACACTTGCATTTAGTTCTGAACCGGTCCTGAGATTCTTCTTTGTTTTCGAGTTTGTGCGCGTGTGGGGGGAAACGGTGAGTTTGAAGCAGAGTGGATGGGTTCAAGCACAAAGAGTTCTTGCTGCAATGTTAAAAGGTGACACAACATTTATACAAGTTACTAAACTGAACTTAGAGTGTTGTGAAAGTTGCATCTATTACCTATTTAACTAAACTTTTATACAACAACCGACAATCCTTGTGGGGCAGAGATCTGCATGCTGAGCTTCCTGCTCAGTATAGACTTACAGTGCAATTCCCCTATATGAGAACTGCTTGCATGGATGCACTGCACAAATATCCCTCACTGACAGGGAGCCAAAATGACCACCAGAGGCTGAGGTTGACTGGGATCTGTGGCTACCAGTGGCCCATGACCACACCGGGAATAAAGAAGAAGTGAGGGCAACCGAGGCACTGCATTAGGATACAATGAAGAAAGAGAAGGCCCTGTGGGTCCTCATGTTACGACTACTCACCGATGGTGACAATGGGGGCTTCTGTCAACGAGAAGGAGGTCCAGGGAGAGCTAAGTCGAAAAGGAGGCCAGAAGAAGCATACACCATGGAGGTGGTGTGTTTTTCTCCTCTTTCAAATGAAAAATTAAAGTCACATCTAATGGAGCGCTTCAGAAAAGAAACCCAACAGAAAATGTTTTTTGGGGGTCAAACTGAAGGCTAATCAGGTAAGAAAATGTTCATTAAATAAAAAGAAAATAATTTATGATAAAAAAAACAAGAAAATATAAAATATCACAAAATAGGAAACAATTAAAGGCCTATCTAAAAAAGTTAAGTCTGGTCCTCTCTCAGAGGACCAGACTTAACTTTTTTATATTTCTCTACCTGGATTATTGAGCATGCATCAGGAAATTAAAGGCCTACTATTCCCATAAGAAATGCGTATTGCCTGCCTCTTTAATCCCAGAGTTTTAGACTGAGATTATTTTATACTGTGAAATCAGTTGTTGTTTAGATCAAACCTTGAAAATATGTGTGTATGCAAGTTCAAACTCAGAGTATATGCTATGAATGATCCTCAGCTACTACCACACCAAATTTTTGTTCAGTATACAAACACTGACAGAGTTGTAGCCATTTTTTGCATTGGCTGTTGATTAGCTCTGATGACCTCTAAGTGGACTGACTCCAAAGGTCAATCAGTTGTTGATGTAAACCCAATTCTCACTTCCTTAAAGTTTCAATAAAGTATATACAGTGGGGGGATCAAAATATATTTTTCTGACAGAGAGTTGAGTCCAATAGTTTTTTTATTCAACCTTTATTTATACAAATAAATCACAGCCTCAAAGACTGTTTTCCAAATGAGACCTGTTTGGACAGAAAGTAAAAGTGGTGAAAGTGACAACATAGGATTTGGAGGCAAAAAAAATAATTTCCCAACAGGCTCTCAATTTTTGACCGAAGAGAGAGAGAGCCTGAAAAAATAAAAATAAAACCTCACACACAAGCACATAATGACACCGACATTCTGCAGGGGAGGGGGGATGAAAGGGCAGTGAGCATGTCCAAGGACACTAACAGAGGCACTGTAAGTATTCTGGTGAGAATTACCATATTCGTTGGCCTATAAGTCGCACCGGAGTATAAGTCGCACCAGCCTAATTATGCCCAATTAAATGGAAAAATCAACGTATAGGTCGCACCGGCCTATAGGTCGCACCGGCCTATAGGTCGCACCTCACGTGAACTGGTGTTTTGCCCAAAATGGACTGGCTGCCAAATTGTTTGGAAGGACTTTTGACAAGATTATCACATTAAAAACTACAGTATTTTGTTTGATGTGTCTTAGTTGAACTTTTCATTAATAAATGAACATTATTTTGGACTGGCTGCCAAATTGTTTGGAAGGACTTTTGACAAGATTATCACATAAAAACTACAGTATTTTGTTTGATGTGTCTTAGTTGAACTTTTCATTAATAAATGAACATAATTTTTGTATATTTTGTGTCTTTCATCATTGATCTTTAAAGATAAACACATAAAAATATATTTTTATTAGCTGACATTACAGTAAAAAACGTGTCTCAGTTTAAAATGATGACAGAAACAGATACTGTATTTATTTTACGGTTTTTATTTATTTATTCAAAACCATTGAAGTCTTCATCTTCATCTTCATCTTGGACCAGGCAGATGTCAACAGTGTAGGTACTGTAAAGGGTTTCTTAGCGCCCATAGCGGCCGAAACTGGTACTGCACCATTTTTGGAGTTTTTGACCAAAGTCAAATTATGACCAAAATATTTGAAAATCGACGTATAGGTCGCACCGTGACTGGCCTATAGGTCGCAGGGCTTGGAAATGTAGGCAAAAAGGTGTGACTTATACGCCGACGAATACGGTATATAATCGCTCAGTTCCCTCTGGAGAGATCCGTAAACATTCTCGAAGGTGCTGAAGTTGATCAAGGACAGCGTCAGACAGAATCCAAAGAGTAATAAAATGATGGCAGAATGTTTATTCAGCCGGACCCCTCTGATAGGTCCATATACAGGTAATCCTCAACTTACGACGTTTCGGGGTTATGAATGCCCTCCCATTGAAAAGCATTGTTCGAGTTACGCGGTTTATGCGCCTTTACACCAGAAAATACGGTACCGAAACTCACCGGAGGACAGCGAGTTACGCGGTTTATGCGCCTTTACACCAGAAAATACGGTACCGAAACTCACCGGAGGACAGTGGAAATTTACAGGAGGTTTACAGAAGGGAGAGGGTGGGGAGAGTAGCTTCAGTGGAAAATTACTACAGACCTCATTGTTTGGACAGGTAGACCGGAGCAAGGATGGGTGGATGGTGTCACAAGACGGCAGAAAACAGCGGAGCTGGACCGGAGAAGCAAGAGCTAACATGCTAACAGACCTTGCTGTAAACGCTGTGGACTACGTGAAGCAGCTGGAAGCTGCAGAGCTCGGAGGTGCAACGAGCTAACATGCTAACAGACGGAGGAAGAATTCACCAGCTCCCAGTAGGTTATTAACTCTTTTTTCCTTCATTATGGCTCCTAAATATATGGGGTTTTTGATAATTATGTAGGGTACTGTGTTAGGATAGGCTAAGTGCTTGGTAAATGGTAAATGGAGCTTATTTATATAGCGCTTTCCAGCCCCCTATGAGGGGCCCCAAAGCGCTTTACAATACCAACCATCCACCCATTCATACACACATTCATACACCGGTAGTGGCAGACTGCCATGCAAGGCGCCTCCAGTCCTACCGGGAGCCACTCGGGGTTAAGTGTCTTGCCCAGGGACACAACGACACATGGTGTGGGGAACCGGGATTCGAACCTCCAACCTTCTGATCGGGGGACGACTGCCATTACCACTACGCCCCGGCCGCGTAAAATATTTGGTAAAATAAAGTACTGTATGTATGAGGTGCCGTTTGGACGTATTTTCCGAGTTATGATGATTTTCGAGTTACGAACAGGCGTGGGAATGGAACTGCGTCGTAAGTGGGGGACCACCTGTACTTCCTCGGTGGGAGAGGGGAGGGGGCAGAGCATTGGGTTAACAGAGCCTCCAGGCGGATTAAGAGAAGGTGAACTGTCAAGGCCAGCCAGGGAGCCGAATTCTAATAAACACACAGGTAGCCCTCGAGGTACGTCAGGGATTGGGACCTACGGGTGTGACTTAGGTCGATGTTGTCGTACCTCGCGGACCAAAAACACCTGC
>JBBPBX010000560.1:104200-125717 GCA_038048925.1 Garcialebias charrua
ATATAAACATGACTGTATTTGTTTGCAAAACTTATGCATACTGTCTTCCTTCCTTTTTGTTGTAGTGAGCAGAAGTTGAATGCATTTGAATGAGTGGTTTGCATTACAACACTTTACTTGAGGAAGTTATTTATGTTCATGTGTGGTTATGTGAAATACCATCTGGCCCTTTAACAATCCTCATAGAAGCCACGATTACCTCCCTTGCTGCATTTATGTCTTCTGCCAGACAGCCTCACTAGTGGGTGACAAATTCCTGAGGAGGTTACTTTTCTTGACACACATGGAAGCAGTGTCCCAGTGGTGTTGTCATATTAAGATTTGGACTGACTACAACTACACACCCCCTTTGCTATTCATAGACTATAATGAAAACACAAAGACTTGAAGCACATGCATAAAGTGCATACTCTACCTTGCATGTGTAAAACAACAACAGGCAAGGACTTTTCAGTGTTTATGTCTGGAAAAATCTGTGTTTCACTGCAGGCATGCTTATTTTGTTTGGTTTAAATGTTTATTGGGGACAATGTGACATTATGTTAAGTGCTATATTCTGCAATGTTTAGATCCATGAACACGAGGAACACTTCAAGCGCATGAACAAAGACAGTCTGATGCATCCCCCGGAGTTTGTGATTAAACCTCGCTCCCACACTGTGTGGGAGAAGCAGTGTGTACGGCTGCACTGCACCGTCAGCGGCTGGCCTGACCCCAGGGTCATCTGGTGCGTCATGTATACATCACCTACAACACAAGTCTACTCTTCCTTTCAAAATGTTCCTTATTCACATCAAGCCTTTTCTGTTTTATTTCTGTCTGTTTTCTCCTGTCATTTTTCTATCAATCACAAGGTACAAAAACAATGTGGCAGTTGACCCTCTTGCCCACCCTGGCAAGTTTAAACTTGAGAGCAGATACAATGTGCACTCACTGGAGATCAACAAGTAAGTTTAATTATACGCAATACTTGTTTTAGTGACATTATCACAAATATTTTTGTAAATAAAAAAATATGCAGCCAATCCAACCATGTTCACTTAACTTATGAAAATGCATTTATTTTACTTTTATGATTTCTAGAGTTTAGACATGTCATTGACGTTCACTTCAGACATACAATTCCTGTCATGTTACTAATAACAAATTACACATAAAAGTTAAAGGTATTGTGACATGATTTTGGATATTTGTATATTTGTCACAACATATATATCTTATATCATTCAGCTCTGTTCGTTTTTGCAAAATAAATTATAAATATATTAAAATTTCATTCTAAGTTATGGTAGTTTTTTTTCTGGGACATGCCCCTAAAAATCGGCGCATTTCCGCAAAACGTCATTGTGACGTGCATTTGGGCATAACGCAGAGCCTTGCCCGTTTGTTTGGTGTGTTAACTGCTTGCCATACAGATTCTTTTTCTGAAAGATCGCCTCTTTTTTTTGTGTAACTTGAAAAATGCCGTCACGTTGTAGCGCATTTGGGTGTTCTAATATCAGCAGTGAACAAGTGAGCCTTCACAAATTTCCAAAAGATGAGAAACTTCAACAAGAATGGACCAGACAAGTACAGAGAACGAGGGACCGGTGGGTTCCTACTAAAGAGTCGTATGTCTGCAGCGACCATTTTACTGCCAATTGTTTTCAGGAAAGACCTGGTATAAAAGAATCTTTAGGATTACCAGTAAGATTCAGAAGACTTTTAAAACCGGATGCTATTCCTACTATTTTTAAAAGAAAATCTACAGAAGAAAGTGCCACAGGAGCTACCACGTCAAAACAACGCAGGGAAGCTACCGTCGGAAAATTGTCCAGGAAAAGAGTAAGTCTTTGTGTAAACATAATCGGAGGTGTGTACTGTTTTAGATGATAAACTATATATTTAACGTGAGCTCATGTTGTTTTACTTTATATACTGTGAGTGTATAAAGCCAATTATCACGGAGGATTCTTCATGTGCGATGCTAAAAAAAAAATTAGCCGACATAAAATCAGGAGCAAACACACGTTGCTTGTTATGTATTTTTAAATGATGTCTTCGCAATCAAGTAACATCAGTAAGTTTTTTTATTCAGGGAGGGTTTATTAATGAGAGTTTTGGATGATTTACTGTCTTAAAATTATAGATCTCAAATGCGATCGGGCCTCTGTTAGCTTAGCCCAAGAACAAAGAAGCCACATCACGAAGCTATCCTCACTTAGCTACTGTGTATGAAATAAACCGTGTCTAAATCACTTTTCAATTGATCGAGTGTCCAATAACTGTATAGGATGAATAATAACCCTTCGATTGCTTTAATACATTCATGTACTAACAATAGGTTGTGTTTGTTCGCTGCTAAACAAACTAGCCGAGATAAAATCAGGAGCAAACACACGTTGCTATTTATGTATTTTTAAATTATGTCTGCGCGATCAAGTAACATCAGTAAGTTTTTTTATTCAGGGAAGGTTTATTAATGAGAGTTTTGGATGATTTACTGTCTTAAAATGATAGATCTCAAATGCGATCGGGCCTCTGTTAGCTTAGCCCAAGAACAAAGAAGCCACATCACGAAGCTATCCTCACTTAGCTACTGTGTATGAAATAAACCGTGTCTAAATCACTTTTCAATTGATCGAGTGTCCAATAACTGTATAGGATGAATAATAACCCTTCGATTGCTTTAATACATTCATGTACTAACAATAGGTTGTGTTTGTTCGACATGCTCCGCCATTATTATTTACATGCGCGTTGAGCAGCGGCTTCCCACGGGCACGTCACAATGACGTTTTGCGGAAGTGCGCAGATTTTTAGGGGCGTGTCCCAGAGAAAAAACTACCATAACTTGGAATGAAATTTTAATATATTTATAATTTATTTTGCAAAAACGAACAGAGCTGAATGATATAAGATATATATGTTGTGACAAATATGCAAATTTCCAACATCATGTCACAATACCTTTAAATTGAAACGGAGAAGCTTCCAAAATAATTAGGATGGAAAAACATACAGCCACCATTAAATCACTGATATGCTAACACAGATAGTCAACAATGTTAATTCAATACACTGTCTTTACTTTCCTCACTAAGCCATGACTGTCTTTGGCAAACTGTAAATGTCCATCCATGCATCCCTTTTCTTTGCCCACTTCTTTCTGGGTTGTGGACATTGGTACCTATCTTCAGTAGTCACTGTGCAGAGGTGGGTTAAAAACTAGACAGGTTTCAAGTCCATCCCAGAACTGCAACTATTCAGTACAGACTCAAATCTAAGAACATTTCAAGACTTGTAAGCACCAAATAACACATCCACTGAATCGACATTTCAGATTACATGTATTGTATTTATTGGTAAATCACAGTAATGTCTACATAGCCCAGATCTAGAAGTGGTCTAGTAGGTGTCAAAAGACATATTTGTTCCTCTCAGAAAAACGGTTTTCAGATTATGCAAGATGTTTTGTTTGCTCTCCCATTTTGGGTGTGCTTATAACAGTTCCTGCCATCCTTCACCCATGAGATATTTTCAGTTACTGAGATCCACTTCACCTGGTGGAAATGACATCACCAGTGGTGTCTATTTATTCACAGACTATTCCTGGCTCAGATTTTTTGAATGCTTTAGGGTTGAAGCCCACATAGTTGGCATTATAAACATAGTCAAGGGGGTAATGGATGTAATTAAGGTGTGGAAAGGGCATAATATATATGTAGATCCTTAATGACAGATTTTGATTAATAGCATTGATCAGGTGATGATCTCTTTCAGATGTGATTTTGATGACACGGCCCAGTATCGTGTCTCGGCCATGAACTCAGAAGGAGAACTGTCTGCATTTGCTTCTGTCATTGTCAAACGTAGGTTTTACTAAAGCTCAACAAACCCCTTTACTTTACTGATAGCAAAGTTATTTGAAACAACTTTTAAAATGTTTTTTTTAAGTTTGGTTCATTCAAAGCTGCTTTATGTGATGTTGCATATCACATAATAAAATACTGTACATTCAGTCCACCCTGCATGTCATACAACACTGTGCACTGTAAGTATAAATAGTAACAGTGGCTTTTTTCCCACAGGGTTCAAAGGTGACATTGATGAGTCGCTGCCAGCACCCAGACGTAAGTGAATTTGCTGTCAGTTTTTGTCAAGACGTTATGGGTAAAACACTTTCAAATAAGTCTAAACCTGCATTTTTTTGTTAATGCTAAAACTAAATAAAGAAAAAAAATTGATAACATTTATTAAAAGTAGTTAGAGGAAAATACTTATTTTGCCTTAATTTGGAAGCATCTGGTCCTCTTTATCTACAATGCATCTGTACATCAAGCTCAGAATTCTGAAAAAGTTAAACGGTAACTTTGCCTGTCAGGAAAAGCTCTTTAGAACTTTGCATTCAATAGCGTTTATTAAGAGCTTTTCTGAAAACAGACATACATAAACCATGTTTTTTAAGAATGATTTCCCTATCCATACTTCATGTTCTTCAGACTAATGTTAGATACTATTGGAATAGAGTATTAGATATGAGTATGCAAAGCTAATAACATACCAAAGTTGCTAACAGTAAAGGAAGCTCAATAAAGCAAAACAACTATGATTCAGGTCTGTCCTAACAAACAGTTACTTCTACATGGTTTTTGAGCTAAATAATGATGTGGCAATGATAATGTTTTTAGTTGTTTTTCATGAACAGTACGAACATTATCATGTTGTTTTCGTTAAGTCAAACATGTCTGACTTCACCTGAAAACAGAGTGCTGTAAGCGAGAACAGTGGGTCTTGTTAAATTACCTTCATGTTGGCTCACAACACACCAGTGATGAAAATTACAGACTCAGATAAATCTGTTTTTAAAAGAGCATCTCATGAGGTGAGATGCAAAGACCTAAACACAGGAGCAAAGGAGGCAGGTACAAAGCCTCAGCAAATCTTTTTAATTACGAAAAACAATGGCAAGCAGGGAAACTCCAAATGGCAAAATGGATGGATGTAAACAAATGTTTGAGAAAAGACTGGAAAAAAGGTGTATTTGTAAAAGTGTGCTGATTTACTAACAAACAACAGGTGACATATGAGGGGCAAGAAACAGTAAAGGATCTTTAGAGGACATCTTGTGGCCAAGAAGGTATAAGAGCAAAACCAGGAGCACAAATATTTAACTAAAGTACCAAAACACATTGTATTGCAAAGATAACCAAACGAAGGATTCACAATTCTTGTTCCATTGGATTTCTATGTGGCAAGTTTTGTACATTATTTTCTGAAAATTGCTATATTTCAACCAGACTGATAGATTATTTCAGCATTTCTGAGTGATAATTTTTTTCAGCCTCATTAGATCATATTCTCATTTGATTGAAGAATGGAGGGCTGTGCATTTTTCAGGAACTGTCTAGTTTTGTGTTCCACTCTTACACAGCCACCCTAGTTAGTACTTTGTGGATTAATTTGTAATGCATCTATGTCAAATAAAACAGTTTGTATCTATAATGGTCAGTGCTCTAATTGTATTTATTATTAGATATAATATTACTATAATAACATTTAGTATTATTACTTATTCAGAATTAATTGTTAAAACTCTCAAAAATCACAACAATATCCTCATGGATCCTTCAGCTGATTTTAGCAACTACTGGTAAATAAGCAAATATTGAAAGTTTTAAAGCATCATTTTGAGTTTGTTGTTTCACCGTTTTTGCTTAATTTGTATTTTTCTGATTGTTTTGTAAAGATTGGGCTGATGTTACTGTTTAACTTTTAGTGTTTTGCCCTCTATCAAATATATTCATCTTTCCTTCTTTTTATCTTGTTATTATTTTTTTTTTTCTTGGGATTATGGTTTTTCATTTAAAGTGCAAAGTCCAGTCAAGTTGTCCCAGTAGTGTTTTTTCCATTAGTCAAGTATTCATCAAGCACAGTTTTGTGCAAAGCATCATTTCAGCTACCGGTAATTGTCTGACTTTACTGCTTTGTCTTTAGTTGGACCAGTTTCCGAGTATGGAATCACCTTCCAAATTCACATTGTCGATAAGTTCGGAGTGTCATTTGGAAGAGAGGGTGAAACCATGAGTCTGGGGTGCACAGTCATCATCTACCCTGCCTTGCACCGCTACCAGCCTGAAATCCAATGGTACAGAGACGGTAGGTAGACAATTCCTGCCATATGACATAACCCAATGTTTGCAGTGTGCAGATTTGTTTTTTGAAAATGTCATTATACATTCTCTAATGTGTATTTAAGATGTTCTGCTGAGTTCCTCAAAGTGGACCCACATGCACTGGAGTGGGGACAGAGCCACACTAACCCTGACACATCTCAACAAAGAGGATGAGGGACTCTACACCCTGCGTGTCTCCACCAAGTCTGGATATGAAACCTATTCAGCCTATGTGTTTGTCAGAGGTGGGAATCTCCTTTAGTTTACATAGACAATCCAAAAATATCCAGTAACTCCAACCCATGGTATTCAGGTATATGACCTATATACCTGCAGTCATAGTCAACACAAGTGAATTCTTTCATTTTGTTTTTGTCTTATGAGAACAAGGTCACAGTCACAACAGCACATCACTCTGGCACCTGATAATGACTCGGTTTATCAGGGTATGAATGTCAGAGGAGTTTTAAATAGGTTGTCTCTAATGGAGGCATCAGTGAGAGGCAAGGCTTTGGCATCTGTTTGTATGCCATGGAAAAAGTGGTTGGTCAAGCTTATCTTTGCTGCCTTTGGAGACAAGCAGACATTTGTGGCTCCAGCTTCAACACAGGAATTATGATGAGGATGAAGAGGCAGAAAATTAGACCCTCATTGCTTGCCTTGTTTTAGCCCAGGGTTGCCCAGCAGAAAAAATCTCCCTGATCCTGACTGCAGTTATACTAATCTAAGATGATTCAGGATCAGAACAGAGTTTGGTTCTATATCCAGGAGACTTCAAGCCAACAAATATAGTTTACCACCTATAAAAGGAAAATAGTGTCTGATAAATAAATTGGCAGAAGTTGGTGGAGCTAAAAATCTCTTAAAAAGTCCATACTTCATGTCACATTTGAGTTTTTTTCCATTTTACAATAAAAAATCAAGATGTTTCTAAACATAAAATAGTAGTGATATTCTGAAGCAGTTCTACTCACTGACCTGTGCACAGTAAACAACATTTTGAGCAAAAATGTCCAAACTTTGCCTTCTACACTTTCTACTCTTGCTGTTAGATCTGGTTTAACAATTTCCACTCAAACCAGATGAATATAACTTTTATTAAATGTCAAACAAGCAAATAAATATTACATGCTCGGTAGTTCTGGCAGAAATATGTAGAAAGAGTTTTCATGCTGACCATTCTGATGAGGTTGTGTGTGTTAGACTCTGATGCTGAAGTGGAAGGAGCACCTGCAGCCCCTCTGGATGTCCACTGTCTGGACGCCAACAAGGATTACATTATTGTCACCTGGAAGCAACCAGCTGTCGATGGAGGAAACACCATCTTGGGCTACTTTGTGGACAGGCCAGTAATTGATTTCACCAATTTTGCTTCAGCTTCCATACAAAAAAAAAGTATGTTACTACTGTATATCTCCTTTTTATAAAATTCCCACCTATAATGGTTTTAAATCCAGAACCTTATTTTCATAGTACATTTTCCTTATGAAACTCAGTCATAATTTAATATAATTTAAAGGCTAATACACGACTAAGTGGGAAGCTATCATCATAAGAAAAAACAACTTCCCATCAATCAAAGTGAAAAAAGATAATTGTATATAACTGGAGATTTCTTGTTTTGCAACATTTCATGAAGCAGGTAGTTGTAAAAGGTGGTTTGCACCGATTGATATTTTAATGTTTGTGAACAGGTGTGAGGTTGGAACCTCCCACTGGTTTCAATGCAACGACACTCCGGTCAAGTTTGCCCGTTTCCCTGTGACTGGTTTGGTGGAGGGCCGTTCCTACACCTTCCGTGTCCGTGCCATCAACAAGAGCGGCATCAGCCATCCGTCTCGAGTCTCCGAGCCAGTGGCTGCCATGGACCCAGCTGATCGCGCCCGCATGAGAGGTACTGCAACCTGGCTATCTGCTCTGGGATTTTAATTTTACTTATGTTTGATTGGACAGGTTGCACTTTTTTCTAAAAATGGTGACTGAGAGTAAAAAGGGCTGCTGGATTAAAATTTGAAACAAGTACAAACGATGAAAGTAAATTAGTTGAAGCTGGTGTCTGTATTTTGTTTTTTAGGTACTTCTGCTCCCTGGACCGGACAAATCTTCGTCACAGAGGAGGAGCCTGCTGGTACGAGATCACAGTTTTATTATCAGTTGGTTCTGCCAGTCCACTTTTTTGTTGTTTACTTGATGTTGACAACTGATATTTTGACCATCAGAGAATGTTGTTCCTGGTAGACCTCTGGAGCTGCAGGTGACTGAGGCAACCAAAAACTATGTGGTACTGAGCTGGAAGCCTCCTGGAGAGAAAGGCCTGGAAGGAGTCATGTACTATGTGGAAAAGGTGAACTTTTAACATGAGTTATTCATTGTCTTCTTTTTTGCACAGAGTTCTTTCATACCCATGTGGCCCTTCTCTTTGTGTATGTCAGTGCGTTTCTGGCACAGACAGCTGGCAGAGGGTGAACACAGAGATCCCAGTAAAGTCTCCTCGCTTTGCGCTGTTTGATCTCGCTGAGGGCAAATCCTACTCCTTCCGTGTCCGCTGCTGCAACTCTGCTGGTGTCGGCGAGCCTTCTGACCCAACTGAAGCCATCACAGTTGGGGACAAACTTGGTGAGCAAACATACAAACATACAGGAATATGAAAAGTGTTTTTTTTTTGTTTTGTTTTGTTTGGCTCGGACTGACTACAGAGGCATTTGGAGAATCAGAAATGGGAGAAACCTGCAAATTTTCTAAGACATTTTAAAGCAAGGGCGGCACGGTGGCTCAGTTGGAAGAGCTTTTGCCTCTCAGCGAGAAGGTTGCCAGTTCAAATCCTAGCCCAGGACCTTTCTGGGTGGAGTTTGCATATTCTCTCCATGCATGTATGGGTTTTCTGGTACTCTGGTTTTCTCCCACAAACATTCAAGTTAGGCTGATTGGTAACTCTAAATTGTCCCTAGGTGTGAGTGAGAGTGAATGGTTGTTTGTCTTGTTTGTCTCTAAGTGTCCCTGTGATGGACTTGCTACTGTCCAGGGTGTCCCCCGCTTCTCACACAGCGAAAGCTGGACAAGGGCACAAGTGACCCCCACGACTCCAAAAAGGAAGAAGTGGATAATGTATGCATGTATGTATGTATGTATGTATGTATGGGTGTAACACACCCACACCCCACTGAACATAAGAGGATCTGCGGTGGAAGTGGTCTCCAGCTACAAGTACTTGGGTGTACACATGAATGATAACCTCAGCTGGAGCAACAACACCACCAGCCTGATCAAGAAAGCTCATCAGAGACTCTACTTCCTCAGACGGCTGAGACGAGCTGGACTGAGTAGCCCAGTCCTCACCTCCTTCTACAGGTGTGCAGTGGAGAGCATCCTGTGCTCCAGCATCAACATGTGGCATGGAGGCTGCACAGCTGCAGAAAGAAAAGCTTTACATACAGAGAGTGGTGAAGGCTGCACAGAAGATGTTGGAGTCAGTCTCCCCACCATCACAGACATCTACACCTCCAGATGCAGGAAGATGGCCACCTGCATCATGAAGGACCCCACTCACCCAGCACATACACTTTTTGCCCCACTCCCCTCAGGAAGGAGGTTGAGGAGCATTAAGTGTAGAACCACTAGACTGAAGAACAGCTTCTACCCTGAGGCTGTAAGACTCATGAATGTCTAACCAGAATAATTACTGTGAAATATCACATCATGTTGCTGCTGATCTGTTTCACGCTGCTGCTGATCTGTTTCATGTTGCTGCTGATCTGTTTCATGCTGCTGTGTTCATTCGTGCTCATCGGCTCATACAGACTCATGTTCGTGCTGCTGTTTGGAGTAATGTTTTCTATGATATTAGTGCTTAGTGTATTTTTAAATGATGTTTTTCTTAGTTCATATCTTAGATAATATTACTGTTTTTGTTTACTGGTACATTTTATTGTTGGATGTAACTGGGACCCTGTGTACATAATCTCGTTTCATCACATGTACCACATGTGGTGCAAATGACAATAAAGATTCTCTGATTCTGATGGATGGATGGATTTTAAAGCAACTTGCCTACCAAGTCTACCACATAGAAGTGGATATGTTTTAATGTGTTCACATTAAAAATTGAGGGATTTTTGTGTGACTTACCCAATTTAATTAGTCTGAAATTTGTGTACAAATACACAGATGACTCATACCTGGAGCCGTGGCGTTGTATGTTTTCTATCAGAGGCAAAAATAATTGTACGCTTTTCTCCACAGATATCCCATCTGCTCCAGGAAAGGTTGTTCCCACTCGAAACACAGACACATCGGTTGTTGTGAGCTGGGAAGCATCCAGTGATGCCAAAGACTTGGTGGGGTATTACATTGAGGCCAGTGTGGTGGGAAGCAACCTGTGGGAGCCGTGCAACAACAAGCCTATAAAGGGCACCAGGTGGAATAATTCATTCTTTTCTTTTTATATAATTCTGATAGAGACAATTATACAAGTACTTTATAAGTGTGGTCTAAATGACTTTCAGGTTTATCTGCCATGGGCTGACCACAGGTGAACAGTATGTGTTCAGGGTGAGGGCAGTGAACGCAGCAGGACTCAGCCAGTTCTCCCAAATATCAGAGCCTGTGGAGGTGAAAGCTGCAATAGGTGAGTGAAACGAATCAGAAAACTAGATGGATGTTTTTATTCAGAGTTGTATTTGAAGGGAATTTTATAGAGTAATATGTAGCATTTCAATTTGACTTTTTGTGTATTTGTAAATCCTTTGGGGATACAAAAGTGCTTAGTGACAAATGACTTCTTTGATGTTGGTCAAATTTATACAAAAATCGCCCCACTTTTCTGTTAAAATGTACAGGACAAACATTTTTTCTTATACTATAAATGTAAAGTTTTTTATTTAATCACATAAACCAAACACACAAGGTTTTCATTCAAGGTTATCATTAAATTATCTGAATAAAAATGATAATTTCATAATCCACCTAGCACTCTTAAATCATTAGTTTATGTAGGTTTTTAAACATATAGGAAAAATATGAAAGAGATGCAACAGACATTGATTTTTTTTGGCAATTGAAACCAATTTTATGTTGGATGTTTTCTTGAAAGTGTCTTCAACTCTTCATCTGCACATTTCCCACACTTCCCCAGCTTGGTTCCACTTTTCTGTGACCCCGTCATGTTGTTCTACATGATGGTCTCTCCCTTTTCCCTCACCACCTCCTCCACCCTGTGCAGCTTGAAGCAGGGTCGGGACTTGTAAACATCCTCTATTTTGGGTCAGTTTGATCCAATTCAGTGGTTGTTACAAACCAGCCATGTTTGTCACACCATCACCTCCCCACCACCACCTGTCCTGGACACAAAATGTGTTGGCAACACCCCATGGTGCTAAAGGTACCAACAGATGGACCTCTACCACCCAAGTAGAACCCTGCCTTTTGTTTTCTTGTTCTAACCTTTGTGTCAGCAGCTAACCTGGCAAGACAATAATATTTTGTTTTACTGATTCTAAAGTCATGTTGACTGATCTTAATAATGTTGAAAATTATTATTTCAAAATGCTCATTTTAAGAGAATTGTGTTTGTGTACACACCAGTGTTTGCTTTTTATGGGATTGTACCATAGGCATCACAACAATTATATGTGAAGGGGATGTGTTCCCTTCACATTTAAAAAATATTCATTTGGAAACCACCACCACCCACACATATGCACACATTTACCATGAAATATTAGTTTAGTGCTGTTTCTAATTTATCCATTCCACTTGATTAATAGTACTGTATACTCAAACCACTAAAAAATAAACACCAGGTTATAGTTACCTACAAAACACCACACACTGCATGTATTTCCTTTAGGTCACTTGAGGGAGGGGGCACATCTGTGTTACACAGTAGCTTAGTGCCAAGTTAGCCAAGTAGGTATCTCTGCAGACGAATAGGCGTTTCCAAAGGAAGATGTATCAAGGGCCACACCTGATTGCAGAGAACCCCTTTTCCAAGTTAGTGTGGGCAGTTGTTGACGGGTGGTGATGCGGGTGGGGGTTAGGATGTGTGAGAGAGCAATACACCTGTAGCATCTTAGCTAGCTTGTCTGTATTGTGTGCCACTAGCTTAGCACTACGTTAGTGCCAGCAGAGCATTGTGCCATGCTCTCTAAAATAGTTATTGAATCAAATGCTTACTTATGTAAGTAAATAGCATTCCATTAAAATACATCAGAATGCAGGAAATGGGATCTATTAAAATTTTTCTGGGGGAGGACCCCCCAGAACCCGCCACCAGTGTCCCCACATTGCAAATGCTTCTGATGCCAATGGATTTTACCTACAGTACTGTACTGAATTTTGCATCCTTCAGTAATCCAGAGCAATCCCCCCCCCCCCAAAAGAAGAAAAAAAACAACAATGTCAATGTCAATTTATTTATAAAGCACATAAAAACAACAGAAGCTGACCAAAGTGCTTTACAGTTAAAAAAAATATAATAAAAAAATAAGTAAAATGCATCTAGTGCCACTGAAACATAATAAAGTTAACAATAAATGCAACAATAACTGCATTGGTTTACTGATTTAAAGAAAAAAGTTCATCACAACTATTTAACCACCATTCTCCACTTAGGAGACAGTTTATTTTTATTTTTATTATTATTTTTTATATAATTATACAAACTAATCAGCACTTAAGCTTCTACCCTACATGTTAAATGTAAACCAAAAAGCTCCTGCAACAAGAAAAAAAAAATATTAAAAAATATATGAAATCAAATTTCAGGTTTGCAAAAAATTGTGCAACACAGTATGTTTACATTCTTCAAATTCTATACTGAAAGTTTAAATAATTTCATTAGACCAAAACTTGGCTCTTTCATGGTCAAAAAAAATTGCTATAAAATCTCTTAGCGTTAAACAACACGTAACAAATCAACTTTATGTAAACATGGAAGGATTTGTTGACAGTGTTTCAAAATTCAAAGTTTTCTTTCCTAATGTGTGCACACTCATCTGCTGCTCTGCTTTCCACCCCTGCATGCTTTCCTCCTGGATGCCACCTGTTGGTGATCTTGTCTTCATTTCCCCTCCCAGCCAGATGAAGACATTGCTCATTATTTGATAGGAGACTTGTTCGTGCCTTTTTATGTGTGGGGCTCTTTGAATGTATGATTAGGATGTAAACAATGAATGATGTTTCATTTGCCTGTTTTAAAAACTTCTCTTGCTTTTTTTTTGCTAACACCCATAGGGGGCGGCATTCCACATGGTGTGTTGTCGACGATGGGGCCGGGGGGTAACGCGTGCCAACTAACCGAGCACAAACCACTCTGGACGGACACGCATGAAACTGTCTAGTTTTCCCCTGACACTGTCCAAAGCACAATAAATCACAGGCTGACACTGAAACTGGGGAGGGGGCCGGGGCTGCTAAGCCAGACTTCTAGGAGGGTAAACGCAAGGGGGCCCAGAGAGGCAGCATGATGGGCTCCAGACCTGCCAGAATACCCCCTTTGAGTCTGGTTTATTTTTGGAACCACTTCACTTACCAAATCTTAGCTGCACACTTTGAGTAAATCACTGTTCAGATTCAGGATCGAACCGAGTCCGAGAGCCGAAAGGCACGTAAGTTTTCTGTAGATGCTTCTGCTAATCAGGAGGGTTCAAAGTCTGGGAGAGACGAGGCAGGTGAGCACCAAAGCTTTATGTCACAAAAAATGTACAAGTTAATTGAGAGCAAATAAAAATCATTACAAACAGATTGCTTCACTGGCGTTCTGCTTGAGGTAAGTCATGTTAAACACCCCTTTAAGTTTTTTTAACTCAACACGGTCACTCTTCCTATAGCCTCCTTGACTCAGTGGCCTGATGTCTGTCAAATCAGGACATGTCTCCACCCTGATTCCCCTGAGCGCCTTAACTCACAGAGGTGTTCTGTGACTGGAGCCGCTCGGTCTCCCCTCACTTGACCCAACCAGCACAAGAGCAGGACATTTGACCTTTCTGGGAGTGAAATTCTTGACTGTTTGTACCACTTTTCCATCTCAAAATAGTTTCTGTAAATAATGTATGCTTTCTTTACACAATTTCAATGTAACTTTCTAAATGAAATGTAATGGTGTTTAGGTAAAAATGATCCTATAGGCCAATATTTGCTGTTGTCTATTTAGCAACATGTCTAAAGCAACAATTAAACTATTTCATGGATAAAAGATTAAAAGTATATAAGAGCAGATGTGGTCAGTTTCTCGTCATTTCACTTTCACATGAGCTCAGTCTTCCAGCAGAGGCCCTTTGGTGGTAACGTAAGTCTTCTGTCTCAGCCTCGCCCGCTCCACCCTATGGCATCAGTGTTCTGGAGTGTGTGCGTGACTCCATGGTGCTGGCCTGGAAACAGCCAACCTTCATCGGAGGTGCTGACATCACCGGCTACTTTGTCGATTACCGTGAGGTCATCGATGGTGTGCCAGGGAAGTGGCACGAGGCCAACATCAAGGCCGTCAGTGAGAGGGCCTACAGGGTGAGGGGCTCTGAAAAGTACTATTTTGTCCAAGTCTGACCGTTTGATGAGCAACGGTTTACATTCTTGTGCTGTTGTCCGCAGGTGTCCGAATTGAAGGAGAACAGGAAGTACCAGTTCCAGGTGCGAGCTGCTAACATGGCAGGTGTTGGCATCCCATCGATGCCCAGCAACACCTTCCTGTGTGAGGAGTGGACCATCGCAGTTCCAGGTTGGTTCGTCAAGCTGCAACTTTTTGCTTGTTTTTACAACAACAACAAAAAGAACCATACTTTCCAATAAAAATATAATCAGTTACCTCTTTTTATTTTTGTCATGGAAAGGCAATCAGATGTTATACAGTAGTTTATAAGGATAACTATCTATTGTTTGGTTATACGTCAAAGTTCAAATTCAAGAATCTATATTATCCTGGTTTCTGAACGGTTATTGAAGAATCTGAAAACAAAATGAAGACGTTTTTTCCTGTTTGTGAATACAGTAGTGTTAATAAACTCCTTAAAATGGTTTACAGGCTCCATAAAAATGTAATAATTAAATAAATGAAAATAGCCCAACTCATTGCGCTTCCATTTTTCCAATCTTGCCTATGATTTTCTGCAGGACCCCCTCATGATCTACAGGTTAGAGAAGTACGAAGTGACGCCGCTGTGTTGCTATGGAAGCCCCCTGTGTACCAGGGCCGCAATCCGGTCAACGGTTTCTACATTGATATCAAGGAAGCAGACGCACCAGAGGAAGCCTGGAGGGGAGTTAACACCAAGGCTTCAGAGAAAACATACATCAAGGTCATCGTCAGGAGTCAGTTTCTCTGAAAGCGTTATCTTCACACCTGGCTGCAGCTGCTGTTTCATCACCGCTTCTTTTTTTATGTACAGATTAAGGATCTTAAGGAAGGTGAACAGTATGTGTTCAGAGTGCGTGCTCAGAACAACGCCGGTGTTGGAAAAACCTCAGATGTTACAGAGCCAGTCCCTGCTGTGACCAAACCAGGTAGGATGTGATAAATGTTCTTCAGACATGATGTTTTTTGGGTGATATGACATTATTACAAGGGTCACCTTTGTTTGTTTTCAGGCACCAAGGAGATAGCAGTGGATGTTGATGATGATGGTATCATCTCTTTGAACTTTGAATGCAGTGACTTGACCCCTGACTCCAAATTTGTGTGGGCCAAGAACTATGAGGAAATCACAGACACCAACCGCCTGACCACAGAGACCAAAGGAAACAAGTGAGATGATCAAATACCTTCAGACTAACAGTATGCTTTTATCTACATATATAATATATACTGTACTGAGAAATTAGAGGTGGTAGCATACATATTTTGATACAGTATATAGTCACTGTGATAAAAGCAAACATTTTATTCACATATTTTCATTTGTATGGGATGCATTCAAAGATTAGCTATTTCATAACTACTTATAGTTTTTCTTTGAATGGCAATTCAGAAATTAGCCAGGACCATGCCAAAATTTGGCATATCTGTGATAGTTTTGTCCAATTTTCTTGTTTTATTTTAAAGCCATCGTCACCAATATTATAACCGACATCACTGAACATTTCCAGCTGAGACTGTTTGAGTCCAATCTTTGCATTTGCTCTAATATTGTATGTTCTGTGCAGGTCCAAAGCTGTTTTTAACTCTCTTGGGGAGGAGGACATTGGTGTTTACTCGTGTCTCGTCACTCACACCGATGGTGCTTCATCCAGCTACACCCTCTCTGAGGAAGGTGGGTATAAAAATTGGTATATAATGTATCTCATATCTATCTAGCTAGCTAGCTATCAAGTCTATCATCAAGACCAGTTGTTCTTTTTAAAATTGCATGAATCTTGTCTCATTCATCAGAGTTGAAGAGGCTGCTGGAGGTCAGCCATGACCACAAATTCCCCAGTAAGTGCTTCACAGCTCACCAAACATGGGGCTGATTCAAAATAATTAGAATAATAATGTAATTGATTGTCATTTACTTTGTATTTTAAGCTGACTCATATGGTTTTTTTTCACTTGCCTCTTTTCACCAGTTATTCCCCTGAAGTCAGACTTGGCGGTAGAGCTGCTGGAGAAGGGAAAAGTGCGCTTTTGGCTGCAGGCAGAGAAGATCTCAGCGAACGGCAAAGTCGATTATGTTTTCAACGATAATGTTCTCTCTCAAGGAGAGGTCAGTAAGAATTTGTTTTCAGGTTTTCAGTTTTCAATTTTTCAGTTAAAGAATTTGCACTTTTTTGCAAAACAACTTAAAAACTTGGTCTTTTTTAATTCATTGTTTTTGTTTTTACAGAAATACAAAATGAATTTTGACAAGAACACAGGCGTGATTGAGATGCTTATGGAGTCTCTGACCCCAGCAGACGAGGGCACATACACCTTCCAGATGACAGATGGGAAAGCCACAAACCAGTCCAGCTTGGTACTGATTGGTGATGGTATGTTCAGTCAAAGAAATAATCTAAAACTTTTCAGATTATTTATATAGCGCCAATTCACAACAAGTGTCTCAGGGCACTGGGCAAAAACATTCACATACATGGTAACACTTTACAATAAGGTACACAAAATTTGATTAACTACTAGGGAACACCTCAGGAATTAATCAGGAACAAATCAGGAGCTAATGGGTAGTTAACCAGTACTTACTGGGGAACACACAGCCAAGCCTTATTAGGGGGCTACTGGTTAGTAACCTTGTAAATAAAGAGGAACTAACCAAGAACTAATGGGTAGTTACCAAGGAAACCAAAGAGAAATGAATCAGGAGCTAAAGGGTAGTTAAAAAGTACTTACTGGGAAACACACAGCCAAGCCATATTAGGGGACTACTGGTTTGTTACCACATGAACAAACAAGTAGGTAATTGTCAATTAGTGATTAAGTAATGACTGGTTCCTCGGCAAGTACAAAGTACTTGGTACGATGCTTCACTATCAGTGAACAAAATAATAGCCAGGCAATGATTTGGTACTCAGTAAGTGATGGTCAGACATAATTAAGATGACACCAGTACAAGATTATGAAACTGATAATGTTTTTCATCAATAGTACAAAACAGAAAAGCCAATGAAATCAGTAATCACTAGGAAACAGGTTTTTGACCATTACGAGCTGTGACCTCACTGGTGCAGGGTTTATTCAGAACCCACATGGAGAATTTCTCCTCTGTTCCTGTGGTAACTAACCAGTAGTCCCCTAATAAGGCTGTGTGTTCCTCAGAAAGTACTGGTTGACTACCCATTAGCTACTGGTTAGTTCTTGAGGCGTTCCCTAGTAGCTGATCAAATTGTGTGTACCTTATTGGAAAGTGTTACCACATGCATTATAAAATGCCAATTTGTAAGTCACATCTCCTTTACGTCACAGCCAGCCATCCTTGGTAAGCATAAAGGCAAAAGTGGAAAATGAAAACTCCCTTTTAACAAGAAGAAACCTCCAGCAGAACTGGGCTCAGGATGGGCAGCCATCTGCCTTGACTGGCTGGGGAAAGAGAGGACAGGGAAGCAAACAAGACTGACAAACATGAAATGTCCAGTCAAGGTTAATTTTTTTTATGTGGAGAAAGACAAAATAAAAATAAAAAACTACCAGTAGTTAATGATAGAAATAATTACTGTACAAATACAGGCATGAATGGCGAGTAAAGACAGGGACAGATTGACAACAAATATAAAAAAATTGACTAATACTGTATTTCATGTTTATGATTGAATGTGCCCATTTTTTAATATAAAAAACATATATAGAATTTAAAAAAAAAATCATCCTAATTCCTGCTGTAAGTATTTTATTCCTACAGAACCCTCTGATCAGGTTCCAGTGACTATTTAAAATGTTTTGACTTGTAAAACAAGCTTTAGGGACAGGGTTTTGTCTTGCAGACAAAAAGTCAAGGAAAAGTAGTGACTTTCACCATGAATATGCTTTTACTGGTAGCTGGACATGGGCACCAGTGACCCCCGCGACCCAAAAAGGAGGAAGTAGGTAAAGATAATGGATGGATGGATGATGGATGGTGCGATGGGCTTGATTTGGACAGTGGAAAAAATATCTCATCACTGACTTTTTCTCAACACTGGATGGCAGTAAAATGTTTTATTAAGTGTATTACAGTTGAGCTTGAAGGCCAGACTGCAAATCTATGCACATGGGTTTGTTGTGTGTACATTTTTGTCTTTCTCATAAAATAGAAGGCGAAATATTTCAAACGCAGAAATAACAGTGTGCTAAAAATATTTTTTTCAATCTGGAATTTTGTACAACTCAAACCACTTTAAAGTTTAGTGATTTATGAGAACTTGGATTTTTGGAAATACCTGTACCTCTTTTCACTTATTCTCTCATTTGATTAATTTAAATTCTCTAATAGTTTAAACTAAACACATTTTTGTTATATTCTTTCAAATAATGACCTAAAACAACTTGATCACTGAAGGTGCTCCAATAAATAACAAGCACCACTTTTTCTTTCAGCTTGCGTTTTTAGTATGATTGCAGTGCGGGCTGACATATTAATACAGTAGTGAGCTTTTATGTCCCCTGTTGGCTAGATTTGCTTGGGCCCAGGAGAAATCCTCAAATTTTAAGGCTAGATTTGGATAAATTCATTTGAAATCACCTTAAACTTCTTCTTTTTCACAGTGTTCAAGCAGCTGCAAAAAGAGTCAGAGTTCCAGAGAAAAGAGTGGTTCAGAAAGCAAGGTATGAAACATAATTAACTAAAATACATTTTTCTATGAATGTTTTTCCCTATTCATGTATTAAAATAACAAAAAGCAGCAAAAATATGAACTATGGCCAATTTTCCTCATTCTTGCCTAAAATGTGCTCTTGTAACAAAATAAAATGTGCATACTGAGCTCTATGTGTGTTTTCCAGGTCCTCACTTTATCGAAGGTTTGCGTTATGAGGTCACCCCAGAGTTCTGTGTGATACTGCAATGCAAGGTGAGAAGAAATTTACTTTAAAAAATGATTCCACTCTGAATTGATTCCTGAGTGTCTTCCTTCTGAAACACCCCCCTGCTGCACCTCAGGTAGGCAACATGAAGAAAGAGACTTCCGCTCACTGGTCCAAAGATGGACATGAGATCAAGGCGGATGAACATCTCGGCTTCACAGAGGGAGTTCTGAAACTGGAGATAGCCCAGGTGAGAAGATGAGAATGAAAAGTACAGCGTGATTTATATATTCGTGTTTATAGTTATTATATGCATGTAATCATCAGATTTCCAAGAAGGATGCTGGTGTGTACGAAGTTGTTCTGAAGGATGAGAGAGGAAAAGACACGTCCACGTTGAATCTAACAGATCAGGGTAAATTCACTAAAGTCACTCAATGAATACAACATTTAGGTGACTTTCAGTGACCAACTCTTTCTCTTTTGCAGGCTTCAAAGACTTGATGAATGAAGTTTTCAGTTTTATTGGTGAGGAAAAAATATATAATGGACTTATTTTATGATCAACTTAAATATATTTATTTAAATAGTTGTTTTGTGGCTGTTTTGTATAGCTAATTCCTCCACTCCACTGAAGATCACAAGCACAGATGAAGGGATCCGACTCTATACCTTCGTCAGCTACTACAACGATTTACTTCAAGTCACATGGCACTACAAGTGTGTTCACCACAAATAGTTTATTCCTACTGTCGTATTCTGCAGATAAACCTCAGAAGGACTGCAGCAGCAAGTTCTGAGTTAGTTCTTGCATGTTTAACTAGAGAAATTGCATTTCTTGTGAAAATGCAGTATGCTTATTGCTGAAGAACTTGCAGAAAACTAGCTGAAATTAGCTAAAAAAAAATTCTGAAGTGTAGCTGAAATGGAAGAACAAGCCTAAAATTAGCAGAATAAAGCAGAACATATTTGCTGAATTTGGTTTAAATAAGCAGAAATGAGCACAAATTTTAGGAAATTAGCTCAAAAAGCTAAAATTAGCACACACAAAACAACAACTTAAAAGTAGCTAAAGCAGCAGAAAGGCGTTTAAGTTACCATAAATAAGTGGAGAGAGCACATTTTTGCTGAATTAGGCTGAAAAAAGTTGAAATTATTGCAAAAAATCTGGAATTAGTTGAAAAAGCTAAAATTTGCATTAAACTGTTAACAGTAGCTGAAATAAATAAAACTAGCATGAATAAGCTGAACAGAGCATGAAGAGGTTAAAGGCTGAAAGTTGCAGAAATTACCCCCAAAAAATAAATTAATCAGAAAACAGCTGGAATTAGCTAAAAAATGCTAACAAGGTATCTGAAAATGCAGAACAAGTTTAAATTACCAGAAGAAAGCTGAAAGAACATGTTTGCCTCATTGGGCTTAAGCAGATGCACAAAGAAGTGGATATTATCTAAATAAATAATAATAATAAATTAGCAAATAAATAAATAAATAAAACTAGCTGAAAAGTAGCTCAAAAAAGCAGAAAGAAGCTTAAATTAGAAGTGGAGAGAGCATATTTTTGCTGAATTAGGCTGAACAAAGTTTTAAATGAGTGCAAAAAGTGTGGAATTAGCTGAAAATACTAAAATTAACATAAAACAGCTAAATAGCTGAAATAGCATATAAAGCAATAACTTGCACAAATAAGCTGCAAGGAGCATGATAAACTGAAATTAGCAGAAACAAGTTGGAAGAAGTACAAAAATGTTGTAGTTAGTAGAAATAATCTAAAAGGATCATAAAACAGCTGAAAGAACTGCTGAAAGTAGCTGAAAAAAGTTTTAATTTACACAGGGAAGCTGAAAGAAGCTGAACCAGAACAAAAAGTGAAAGGAGCAGTAAAAGGTTGTAAACAGATCTAAAGATGTGAAGGATGTAAAATTAACTCAATTTATTTTCCATGAGGAAAAAAATGTCAGAA